>JAJHSJ010000887.1:0-46585 GCA_021015155.1 Magnolia officinalis | reverse complement strand
GGTGTATCGGATAATGGCAGCATTCAAAGAAGAGGAAAAATACTAGTGCGGCATTCAAAGAAGACAGAATATTAGAGACACTATTATTCCATATAAGAGTGGATTGTCAAGAAAGGATCTGCAATGTGATCATCAACAGCGTACATGTTGTCGGATCAACTACACTGTCAAGGAGGCATTTTCAATTGGTGTTAAAGATCCAATAAAAACTCAAGCAGTCTTCAAATTTGCCTATTTGGCGTGCACAGTGAGGAACTTCTGTTATCACATGAGCAACCCAATATGGCACATGAACAGCAACAAGGAGGATTTACAATGTCGCAGACCTCATCTAGTTACAGTGTACCATGTGCAACTCACCATGCCACCATTGCAACAGCTACAAAAGCAGACAACAACATGAGGGCCACCCGGATCACACCCTCCTATCTGCCCAACAATTAGAACGGTAAGACAGTATCCACAGGGCAATCAAGACAAGACAGCAGAAAAGCAACTTGTTTTAAGTGCAGTGGAATTGGACACTTCGTAGATGTATGCTCTTGGAGAATTTGCAATTGTGAAGAGGTGGAGAAGAGGAGGGCAGGGGTTTGAGTAATAAAAGGTGGGTGGTGTGAGAAGTCAGAGATATGGAGACCAGCTATTTGATTGACCATTTGGTCGAACTGCTATTGTTTAGTGTTGTGATTTTGTATTTTTTTCTGTAGAGTTGGGATTAAACCTGGAAGAAGAAAACAAAGAATATGAGATGAATGCATTGACGAGACGTCAGATTATGACAGCATCCAGAGAAGAAAAAGAAGATTGGAAGCACACTAGCATCTTCCACACACAAAGTAGATTGTCCAAGGGTCAGCAATATGATCATTGATAATGTCAGTAACCTGAATGGGGTATCACAATAAATGGTAGTAAGCTGAAATCAGAATATGGAGAAGGACAATCACAATGTGTATGACAGTCCAAATTGGAATAACTGTATGAAGCATTGGAATATCCACCCCTCAAGGAATATCAACAAAAACAATATTGGCAAGCTTAAGGACAGGTTATGGGCTACAGATTTAAGCAGCACAAGGGCTGATCTACAACAATTTGGGGTAATTAATGATCTGTTTTATGACTGATGTTAGGCTGCAATTAGGCTGGCCAGGAGTCGGCAGATTAAGTGGCAAATATGTTAGGAAGGTAGACAGGTTTGGGGACAGCATTTGGTACCAGTTAAGGGACAGGTAGATAAACTGATTGGGTTAAATTTGGGCTCCAGTAAGTAGATTTGAGGCACAGTAGAGAGCTGGAAGTTGTTCTGTTGGCTGTTTAAGGTTAAGGTTTAAACAGAAGTTGGAGTTGAGATTGAAGATAGTAAGTTGGGGTTGCCAGAATTTTGGGGTGGAATAGGGGGTATGATGGAGGCTACAGTTGTGGGTTTGTGTAAGGGAATACAGTTGACTGGAAAGGCTTAAGAGTTGAATATGGTGGCTGAATGTGGAGTACGGTTTGGTAACTGGGGCTGTAATGGCAGTAGGTTGAGGCGTGCAAGGTGTAGTTTATAGGATTTTTCTGTCAGGAAAGGGACTGAATGTGATCTGGGAACTGGATTTTGGGTTTGGAAGGGCGAGTATATGGGGATTGCAGTTGACTGATTTATAGATATAGAGGGTGTTTGTTAAGAGGAAAATAGATAAAGGGGACTGCGGGTGGATAGGGAGGGTGGTTTGGTACATAATATCTCAGATTTTAGCATGCGGAGAGAGGAAAAATTACAAAATCCATTAAGCTGATGAAATAACAAAGAACTGAACAACAGACTAAGGATCTCTGCCAACCTAATCACAATGAGAGTAGACATTAAGAAATCTATCTCATTTACAAAGATTAAAACACCTACCTTTCATACCCCGACACGATCCTTAGAAAAAATTGAGATAGAAAACCAGACTTTCATAGTCGTTTAGGCTTTTCTTTCTGTTCTGCTTTTTGTTATTTTTCCTTTTTCTTCCATTTTCCTGTTTTCTCTCGTTTTGTTTAGTTGTTTCTTATGTTTGTTGTTTTCTTTTGGCCTTCTGGTGTTTTTGAATTCCAGCAATCTTCAAAAAGAAAGAAAAAAAAAAAAAACAGACTTTCACTAAAATTATTTGGAGCTTTTCTTCATTTTTTTTTCCCCCTATTTTACTAGTCCTTTGAGCTGCCAGAATAAAATTACATGTTACAGTTGAATCTTTTTCCAGTTTGTCTATACCAACAGACTCTAGTAGGCAGTAGTATTTGTCATCAGCTTTAAATAGCAAGAAAGCAACAATAAACAAAGGTCTTTGAATGAATAGGTACGAATAAAATCTTCTGCTAACCTGTCATAACTAGAACCAATCAGAGGTATTGTAACCATCTCATCCTCTGATATTTTGAGCTTGGGTGCCTGCAAAATGTACCGGAGATTGGCAGCTTGGCGTCGGATACTGACACTAGGGTGCTTCTTCTCCAACTGTTGGTATAGGGCAATGCAATCGCTATGACGATTGTTTGCCTCATAAGCCATAGCAAGCCATATTTGTATCTGAATACCCCAAAATATAACACAGACTTAGCATAAAATAAAGGTGAGAAGAATTAGTATTAAAGTTTGTCGTTCTGTTACTCACTATCCACAATTCACTTGAATGAGAGGACATTATCTGTACTCACTTTCTCAAGTATGAAACCAGTCTTCAAACCATGCATTTTTGGGATCATTTGGCAGCATGGATTCAGAGGATTTGTGGGGATTTCTTTTTTTGCTTTTTGGGTCATTTGTTAGCAAGGATTTGGAGGGATTTGGATTTCAGAGGATTCAAAATCCATCAAAAGAGCCCCTTCTTGCACTCCCACCTCAAAGCTGATATGCTAAATCCACTCGATTCCACAGGATTTAAAATCCACGCTGCCAAACAAAACCTCATATGATAAGTTGTTCCCTCCTCCAAGCTAAACTCAATGCTTTTAAACAGCGATTTTGGAGTGTTGCTCAACTGGAGATGAAAACTGGTATGACTCACCTTAATTCATTATGAGTTGGATGGAACTTTCTGACAAGATCTAGTTTCAGAGCATGGCTTACCCATTGAAACTAGGTTGACTTGGTTTTGGATAATATTTAGAACCATGTCCGAAAAGGCCTTGAGTTAATTGTAAACTATTCCTAGTTTTGAATCATATTAAGAGGAAATAGGCAATGATCGGTCAAGCGAAATGGTTTGTTTGATAGGCACCATCATCTGCTAAGCAGTCCAATGCCCCCCATAAAAAAATTTAAAAAATAAAATAAAAACTCCCATGCAAAATGCCTGCCATATATGATTAGTGACCTAACTAACAACCAGATAGTTAAGGTCATCAGATGGAGTACAGTTTTACAGCATGGGTCCCACCAGATGAACAGGCAGAAAGCAGGCTGCAGCTTACCGGTTTCAACGACAAGCATGAAATAAATGATGAGAATAATTCAACACACAAGCATGAAATAAATGATCAGAATAATTCAACTATAGGGATAGTAACGATGACCTCTCCACCAAAGAGAGTAGGCCTCGGAATGATAGTGAGGGCAGCTTCCAAGAACTCAATCGCCCGCCCATACATGCCTTTCCCATATGCCTTCTGACCCAAATCAAACATCAACTTAGCCATCTCCCTCCGTTCCGCTGCTCCTTGGCCAGCTACACAAGAGGCATGTTTTTTTTTTTTTTTGCTTAGTCACCTTACATACACGAATTGAATATATACATATATGTATAACAATGAACAAACCTTCTCAAGCTCCCTTCGGACCCTGTTCTTCTTCTCCTCTTCTGTTTCTTCATCATCTCCTTGGTCTTGGTCAGCCATTTCACTCTGCAATTCCTCCGCCTTCTTCTCCAATTCTTTCATCTCTTCAATCTCTTTCACCCTCTTCCGCATTTCCTGCTCCCAATCATTATCGCTGGCGCCGTAGCCGCCATCGTCCTCGTCACCATTGCTGTTGTTGTTGCTGTTGTTGTTGGTGGTGTTGGTGTCGCCACCGAGACCATTGGAGGAACCGAAATCGAAGGCGTTGGCCTTGGAATTGGGCCTGCGTCTGCCGAAGCCAGAGATGCGGGGGGGTCCTGCCGCTGTCGGTGGTGTCAAAATCGAGAGAAGGGCAAGTGGTGGGGTGGGAGAGGTGTTGATGAGGAGGATAGAGTCTTTGAGTTTCTTGGGGAAGTTGGAGACGAGGTCGAGGGTTGAAAGACGATTCTTACGATCGGGCAATGAGATCCTGGGAGAGCTCGGATCTATCAACAACGCCACGTTGCCTACCACAAGAGCCATGCCTCTCTCTCTTCACTGGCGGCTTTGGAGGGTAGAGAGAAGGGATCCCTTCTACCTGGCCTGTCCAACTTCAAAAGATCTTTTTCCTCTACACGTTTACTCCCAGTGGAATAGATAAGAGGTTCGCTTAGCCCACGCGCGCTTCTTCCAAGGGAGACGCATCTACGCACTTTGAAAAATCTCCTTCTCCCGGAATTTCTTGGCTCGAGATTTTCTCGTGAGATTTGATGTTTTTCTCGAGATATTATAAATAAAATCTCCCTAATTTTAAACTTGAGACTATGATCGAAATCTCCGGCTTGTTTTTGGACAAATATCTTCAGCCTGATATATTTACCAAAACAGTCTCTGAACTTACGAACGACGAAAAAAATACTTATTTGCCTTTATGTTAAGAAAGCTGATGCGAATCAATCACTTGACGATAAAGAAAAAAAGAATCTTGATATGCAAAGCTTGTGTATAAGCCACACGTGCCAGCATGGTGCATATGTGCGGGATCCGATCCATCCCTCTCCCGTTAGTCTGATGTTGTACATGTATTCCAAAAATAAAATTTGGATATGGTCAGTCCTCTTGTGTGAGCCGGTCACCATTTAGATGGGTATAATACTTTTAAGCGGATATATCTTATATTTTTCGTGTGTGCCGTTCTACATGTGTGTGGTTTTCTACATGCGTGTGGGTGTTTACATAAAAGATTGAGAGAGTTATTATTAGGGCAACTTTCGGACACATGAGATATGTGTGCTACTTTGTGTGCCTTTCGGAACCAATTGGTTCGATTCAAACCGTGATTATTGTTGACCCCAACTTTATGATAGACCAATGCTTGGTTGAACAACTAACAAATCAATCGTCTATCCAGCAAACAATGCGCTTATTAACTAGGCGACTTGTGAAGGTAAGGGCTTTTCCTCCAATGAGCTCTTTTTGCCTTGATAATCAATAACTTTACAGAGGTACATCAATTGTATGGTCGAACGAAAAATAAAATAAAATAAAATTGAGAGCTGGATGTCGAAATATACGTAACTTACCACTGAGATGGGATCACTAGCCTGGTTGAGAGCATCAGGGTGCTTCTTGAAGTAGCGTACTGATGAGCAAAGTAAAAGCAATTCCAAGAGTTACAATTATAGTTGACCCAGCATATGAGTTTAGGTGGACATATTCCAAGATTAAGATCTTCATTCAGATCTAGCACGCAAGCACAAATGGAAGGGAATTACAACTACTGGCTACATCTAAAAGCCGTTCCGGCACGTTCGTAGGGATGGACTAAGGTTACTCCTAACCTAAGTGTTTGGATTCCCAGTTTGGCTTGTACTGTATTGTTGTGAGTGGAATCTTTTATAACCTCATATGCTTTGTTATGGATAAAAACGGACTAGCCTCTAAGGAAAAACCAGCTCGAACATATATGCATAGTGCGAGGAGCTCGGCCAACGCTAGTCATAACCAAGGAGCTCCTTAATGGCCAAAGAAGGATACTCTATTACATTTCACGGAACGACCCTAGGGTCGACCATCGGTAGAACGAATCTCTCCATCTCCGACCGACATCGAGCCCTTTCACGGACTCATACATTTCTGAGCCGATGCTTGGAACATCGCTTTGGAAAGAGGCCTGGAGTATGACCTCCATTGTACGACAAGATGAAGAGGATGGTCATCCCAGATATCCCATATGTATCCTACTAAGGAAAAGAGCTCGGCCCCTGTGCTCGGCTACATGTCTCAAAGGCAAGTTGACAAGTGGGTAACTTGCTCGACACCAATGGAGGACTCTACTACTACTCACCAGAGAAGCCAGGTTGGCATAACCCCTCTTCTACTAGTTCCAATCTGGTCCCGACGGTGTCTACCTGAGATTTCAGCCAAGAATTTAGGAAGGCAACCGTAACACGGATCTGTCCAAGCCCTCAGCCGAGGATCTTGGAAGATCTTTACAACATGTCCAGGATCCGAATCCCTCTACAAAACGCACTTACTAAATAGGGAGATCTCTCCCTACGCTACCGCCTCTCCTCAACTATAAATAAGGGCATTTCTAATGGTGAAAGGTACGCACAATCTCACATCCGAAAACCTTACGTTCTACTATACCTAGCTTGCCTATCTGGCTTTGGCATTGGAGGGTCCCCTGCAGCAGTCAGGGTCTCCATCTTTGTCTTATCTTACAGGTCCCAAGTTGTAACATCCCGAAAAATCAAGGGTCGGGCATAACTCAACTCTCGAGTTTCCAGAACATCACTTATGCAACATAGATAATGATGATTGAATGTTGTCTATATTAGTGCATTGAACATGAGTGAGATTAAGCCAAAACAGCATATCATACTCCAGAGACAGTTAAATTGCAAGCAGAAGACTGTGATAGATATATATACAATATAAAAATAGTGGTGGGTCTCCAAAGTGTGATAATGTTATCAGGTTAAATAATTACAAGTACAGTTCTAAAATATACCACATGTGAGGAAGTGTGATGTCTTTTATCCCAAGTACCATAGCCCCGTCAGTACAATATCAGGTCTTCATAGACCTGTCAGAGAGTTACATATAGGAGAACTCCTCCTCAACATCATAGTAGTGGTCCGGCTCTGCTTCATAAGCGTCGCCATTACCTGAAACTCAACAAATCTGGTTGGTGTATACAACACCGTCCCATATCGGGAGTGAGTGATCAACTCAGTGGAACAGTAAGTATAGTGTAAATAGTTAATATTCAAACAGTCAAGCAGTAATGATAAAGCAGTAAATCAAACACTCCTAACTACTCTTATTAATACAAGTATGAATGCAGTCATGATGTATGCCCTTGTCAAACCACCCTCATGCGACACCATCTTACATTCGCGAATGCGTTCATCCCTCAGTGCTCCACATCTATCAGGCACATGCAGTGCAATGATGAGCATGATTACCAAAGTATTATTAGTCCATTTCAAACAGCAATATTGGGAAACTAAGTTACATCCCTTATATAATTCCCAAACATGATCCATTCTAGGGTCGTCAGTCCTAGTTAATCTTATACGATATTATGGTTTGAGAGGCATAGCGAAGGCATCACAAAAGGCTCGTCACCCATCAGCACGGATACAGATCTCACCGTATGCGGCTCAATTGCTGGCCGTCAGCTCGAATACAGGTCTCACCGTACTCGGCTCAATCGCTTGCCGTCAGCTCGAATACAGATCTCACCGTACTCGGCTCAACTCATGCTCTAGTTGCTGTGAAGGGCTCGTCGCCAATCACAAACCTTAGAGTATACTCGAAGACAATACGGAGGACTCGTCACCCGTCAGCACGAATACAGGTCTCACCATATTCGGCTCTCGCCGTAGGTGTCGACAGCTCGAATATAGTGTCTCATACCACCATAATCGGCTCACGAGTCTGGTTGCTCACTGGTCACTACGGGGAGGTACGTGGCCCCAGCGTAGGCCGACAGCTCGACCACGGTGTCCCATACCACCATGCCCGGCTCATGAGTCTTAGCGGATCGAGGTACCATGGTTAACGGGATTTCACTGGTAAGTTTGGTACCCTAGGTTCAAGCAGTAGCGTCCAAACATGGTGAACATATATTAGACAGATCGGGTTACTTGACGAGCTCGGCTAGCTCGAGCGCACAACAAGTTGAACGACATGAAGTGCATAAACACTTCGCGTGGCCAACCACTATCTCCAACCGAAGTACGACTCGAGTTCGTCGAACACATCTCACGTAGCAAATGAATCACAGCCACGAATTCAACTCTGGTACTGATTGTTTGGACTATAATCATAGCCCCAAATACAATCAATTGCAGATAGAAAAAGCAGTAGTGGATCAAGATTCAACTCATACAATCAAGGTCTGGTATTATCCGTTTACGGCTGTCAGGGCAGTTGCACACATTCGTTGCTCCACTCCCCTATCACCCATGATGGATCATACAACGTAAATATAAATTTAAACATATGCATTACATAGATAAAATCATAAAAGCGGTTGAGCATGTTAGGAAGCACAACACAAGCATGAGTTTGTACATGTTCAATTTCTAATCACACAACTATCCAAGGAAATCATACACATAGTTAAAAGAGGTTGAGAATCATATCTCAACACCCTTATACATGACAATTGCTAACTACTACTCATTCAAACATTTCAACAACCACTTTAAAAATACATACATCAACATACATAACATATGTTGATCACATACGCATTAGGCCAAATCCTTTCACTAGGGAGTTGCCCCAATCATAACATGCGTACACCCACGATGGATAGTCATGGTAAGCAGGAATCCAAGTTCCATATTCATTTGAACATTTTCACAAACACTTGGACTACACATTTCAACATATATAGCGTATTTTGGCCGTGGCGTGATTTAGGGCAAATCCTTTCGTCAAAGGGGGATCGCCAATACAACAATCATATATCCATGACAATTAGTCATGGCGAGCACGAATGAGAATTCTATACTCATTCGGTCATTTTCACAAACACTTAGAATACACTATTACAACATACATGGTGTATGTTAGCAAAACATGTATTAGGGCTATCCTTTCGCCAAGCAAGTATTTTACGCATAATAATATATTTATACAACAAAAATCATGGCAACTACATCTCTAAAATATATATGTATACGGTACTTTCTACAATACGTATTTCTACATACATAGTGTATATTAGTAAAACATGTATTTGGGCGAATCCTTTCGCCAAATAAGTATTTTATCCATATATCGTATATTCATACAACAAATAATCATGTCAAACATATTTCTAAAATTTATACATATACGGTATTTTCTACGAATACCTAGAATATGTAAAATTCCATAATCTACATCTTTAATCGAAACAGAAAATAGAAAGCACTTTGTACATGTGCAATTGCATGCAGATCATGAATCTATCATTATCTGACATTGAAAGCGTTGAAAACCATAACCTATACACCTAAAGTCCGCACCTTTTATCGTATAATCGAAACGGAGTTGATAGAATTGCTAAGCTTCCATATTCGGCAGTTTAGCAACCTATAGAACGAAATAGGTTAGCTATTTCATAACCTACAACCACCCAAGCCCCAAATCAGATTAGGGTTAGGGTTTCCTACCTAAAAACAGGGCTGGAATCGCCGGGAAAGCGATGAGAATGGAGCGGTGGAGCTCGTGGAGCAGCAGGGAAGAGTGGCGGGAAGGATCTCTCACAACTCCCACACTTTCTCTCTCTGTTCTCTCTTCTCTCTCTAGGGTTTCTCTCAAATTCGTATGGCTGCAATGCAATGAGAGAGGGTTTAAGGTCCTTATATAGTCTAAAAACTCACCGAAATAGACTCCAGGTCAAAATATACTTAGGTTATAACCAAAACGGGTCAGTTTCAGCTCAACGGAGGACTTCTGGCGGGCCTCCTTGAGCCAAAGGTCGGACTTAAGTTCACTAACACTGGATCTACGTTTAGTGAAGTTTTCGTTTCGGTCGGGATTCCAGATCACGCGAGGCGGACCAGTTTCAGTTCAACGGTCAGCGGATCTCGATCGGAGATTCCGAGTACATGTAAATGTGTATGAAATTTCTCCTGATCCGAGGGTGTAATTTGGTTTGATTCTGATGGTCTGGTTGCTTAAAACTGATCCGCAAGCGAGAGGTGTCAGATTACTATTCAAGATATTTTATTTTGAATTAATTTCACATTTCTCACACTCTTCACTCCGAGCTCAAGCGAATAGCGCTGGGACACTATCTGGATTTGATTTTCGAGATGGTTGTCAAGCCCAGCAAGGCGGTCCTAATTCCTTAACTTCGTGTTCATCGGACTTCCGACGTGCGATCCAGATCTGATACGGAGTTTCGAGATGCTCCCGAGAGTAGCCGGGTAATGAGATTGATCCTAGATTTTAGGGTAACCTAGCGTCAATGATTCTACAAGTTTTGGGTCTTGCAGATCGTATTTAAAGTGATTGGTGCTAATTTCACAGGCACTCTAGTTTAACACTAGCTACTAAAACTCGCCTAATTTCTAAAGGATTTAGTCCTGTAAGATTTCTGTCTGAGGTGGTACTTAATCCTTTGTAGTTTGTATATAAAGTGATCCAAGTTATACTACTTAGCTAGTTTAAGATAGTGTCTAGGGTGAAAGTACTTTGAAAAATTGAAAGATCAAGGTGGTGAGGTGGAATTTGTGAAGAAAATGGTTTGAAAAGGGATTTGAGGCTTTAATTGAGTGTTTGAGAAGTTAAACCTGTGTTAGGATTGACCCATCGCCTAAGGACGTCTAATTCCAGGTTGGGAAAAATCCAGGCTGTTACAAAGTGGTCTAAGAAGGATGGCCAGATTTCTGCATCAACAGTTTGGCGTCATCTGTGGGATCGACATCAAAGTCGTTCCTCTTGTTGAGACCTAAATATTACATATTTTCCCTCATTTATATCTTGGTTTTATGAATATGATATTGCTTAATGTTATATTTTATACATGTTTGTGTTGCAAGTGAGTTTAAGAGCTTGGATTGAAAATAATGCTAAAAGTATGGGTTTAATGTTAAAGAATTACCAAAGCAAAGAATAGATATTTGGAGATCAAGATTGAAGATTTCAACACCCCAAGATCCAATAAAACCAAGTAGAGAAGGAATGAGGTCGAAAGAATAAAGTGTTGTAATTCACTTCATTGTCTGTGTCTTTGACCACTGTTCAATTACATCAAACACAGCTCGATGACATCAAATTTTTACATGAAAATTAAGTTGGTCGTTGGACATATTTGGTGCAGTTTTTTATTACTCGAGGCCTCTCTCGATGACATCAAAGTCTGTTCGATGGCATCAAATTTTTTGAAGAATTATGAAGCAACTCGCTGGACTGTTTTGAATTGTAACGTCCCAGAAAAATCCGTTCAAAGACCCGAGTACCACCTTAGGCAGAAATCACTAAGGACCAAATCATTTAGAAATTTGACGAAGATTAGTTAACTGCTTAACTAAATCACCTGTCGAATTAGCTTGGACAACTTTCAATACGAACCGCAAGACTCAAAATCAGTAGGATCGCTGACGCTACATTACCCTGAAACCTAGGATCAACCTCTAAACCCAGTTGCTCTCGGGAGTGCATTGAAACTCCATATCGGACCTAGACCATGCGTCAAAAATTCGATAACTACGAAACTATACCATTATGACCACCTCACTGTACTTGACAACCACCTCGAAAATCAAGTCCAGATAATATGCCGAAATGCACAACTTGAGCCCGAAGCGAAGTGTGTGAGAAATGCGAATATCTTTAGAAAAGGAACTCAAACTTAAGTGAATTAGTCGTTCATTTGCAGGCTAAAATAAGGATTCAGACCGTCAGAATCTGACCCAACTAAACCCTCGATCAGGAAAATTTTTCAACACACGTCAGTGCACTTGTGGCCCTGATTGAGTATCGGTGACCATTGAACTGAAACTGGTCCCCCACGGTCGATCTGTAAATTCGATCGGACCGAAAACTTAGCTTGACCAAGATCCAATGTCAGGGGATTTACTCCCGACCGTATGTAGAAAAGGGGTCCCCAGATGCGCTATGTTGGGCCGAAACAGACGAGTTTTGGATATAACCTAAGTATACCATGGCCTTAGGGCCATTCCCATCAATTCTGGGCCTATATAAGGACCTAAAACCCTCTCTCTCCCATTCCATATGAATTTCAAACACTAGGAGAGAGAAGAAAGAGAAAAGAGAAGAAGAAAGTGAGGAGAAGCGAGAGTGAGTGTGAGAGTTTGATCCTGGAATTCGATCTCACCCCTCCACGTGCTTAATCATCACTACTGTATCGCTATACCGACGATTTTGATTCTATTTTTCGGGTAAGAAATCCTAACCCTAATCTGTTTTAGGGATTCAAATAGAGTAAATAGTGAAATAGCTAACCTATTTCATGTTATAAGTTGTCGTTGTGCCGTAGGCGAGGACTTAGTGTTTAAACTGAGTTTGTTACGGGTCTACCAGCGGAAGGTGCAGACTATAAACGTTTAGGTTATAACTTTCAAGGCTTTCAATGTTAGTTAATGATTTATGACTAACTCGATTGCTATCACATGCTTAAATACGATGTTTCCCGCGCTTTACACATATATATGAACTATGTTGAATATAATGTATTCCATGTATTTGTTAATATGATTGAATGAGTATGAAATTTGAATTCATACTTGCCATGATTATTCGTCATGAATATATGGTTGTTATACGTATGACAACTCCTTGGTGAAAGGATTTGCCCTAACACCTGTTATAACCAACATACGTCACGTATGTTGAAGTGTGTAGTCTAAGTGCTTGTAAAAATGTCTGAATGAATATGGAATTTGGATATGTGCTTGCCATGATTATTAACTATGAATATATGTTTGTTGTGTATGTGGCAACTCCTTTGTAAAAGGACTTGACAGAATATATGTTATAACTAGTCTAATACATGTATGTTGAAATGTGTAGTCTAAGTATTTGATAAAATGCCTTAATGAGGAAATGCTTGTTGGAATGTATTTAATGAGGGTATTGAGATAGAATTCCCAATCCCCTTATCTATAATTACAGTTCCCTTTATGTAACTTATCTTACTACTATGTGTTGTACGGATGAAATGCCTATGTAAGATAACTTGTGTATTATGTGTTTGTTGAAATGTTCAACTAAGATTTATATTTAGATTTGGTTGTCACATGTTGTCATTGATTATCACTTGTGAATGCTATCGTTTGAAGTGTGAGTGGGGCTACGATGTAGTTCAGGCAATCGGTAATGATTCTTGAGTAGTAGCTAATGTCATTTTGCCCACAAGACATGTTCGATGAATCTGAGGCGTATGATGATTGTCGACAGTGGTACCATGTCGATTAATTCAGCGTACACTCATACCAGTCGAACTTGTCTAATAAACCGATTAACCTACTGTGTGTTTAGCATGTATGAACACTATTGCTTGAACCTAAGGTACCATTTACCAATGCAAAGACCCATTTCAACCATGGTACCACGATCCGCTAAGACTCATGAGCCGGGCATGGTAGTATGGGACACCGTGGTTGAGCTGTCGGCCTACGCTGAGGCGACGAGCCTCCCCGTAGTGACTAGTGAGCAACCCAAACTCGTGAGCCGAATATGGTGGTATGGGACACTGCATTCGGGCTGTCGACCTACACTGGCACAGCCTGGCTGTGGTCCCTAGTCGGGTTGATGACGAGCCTTCGAAAATAGACTGTTAGTTGGTAGGGCGTTAGTGTTGTAACCTCGAGTATGAAATAGGCCTACCTCGGCGCAGCTTGGCTGTGGTCCCCAGTCGGGTTGGTGACGAGCCTTCGAAAATAGACTGTTAGTTGGTAGGGCGTTGGTAGGATGACCTCGAGTGTGAATTAAGCCTACGCTGACGATGACGAGCCTCTCGTAGCGACCTATGGTGTAAACTCGCGAACTTTCCTATCATATGTGATTAACTAGGATTGACGACCCTAGATGGATCATTGTTCGGGTTAATGATATAAAGGGAGGTACCTTAGCTTCCCAAACCTGTTGTATAAAAAGGTCTAATAAGAACTCAGTAATCACACTCATGCACCGCATTGCATGTGTCTTTAGCGTTGGTGTTGAGCACAGAGGAAGAGGTGCATGCCGCGACCATAAGAGGAAAATCGCAGAGGGAGTGCAGGAGAGGGCATGCATCATTAATACATATCATATTTGCATTAACCAGAGTACTTAGGGATGTTTGATTGTATTGTTTTATCATTACTGCTTGATTGAATTAATAACATGTTAACCTTTGCCTTATAGCTCCACTGAGTTGCACGTTCCGGGATGGTGTTTTAAACACCAACCAGACCCTATTATAATTGTAGATGATGGCGATGCTTACAAAGTGGAGCCGAACTTTTATGATAACGAGGAGGAATTCTCCTATATGCAGTTATCGAGCGGGTCTATGTAGACCGTGTTCTGATCGACGGGGCTTATAGGGATGCTGACTAGATATCATTACACTCGTTATGATTGTATTTTGGAGCACACATGTATATTCATTTCGTACATTTTAGGAGTATACATGTATATATTTAACCTGGTAACATGATCACACTTCAGAGACTTACTATAGTTCATATATCTTATACATCTAATATAGTCTTCCGCTTGCGAAATTCACTTGTCTGCGGAGTATAATATGCTGATTTGGTATAATCCCATTCATGTTTAATGCACTAATACGGACAACATTTAATCATCATTATCTATGTTGCATAAGTGATGTGTTGAAACTCGGGAGTTGGACCTCTGCTCGACCCCCGATTTTCAGGGCGTTACATGAATACTTTTTCGATTGCTCAAAGATCGGTTTGATGATTCGAAGATACGCTCGATGACATCGAAGAAAGGTTCGATGACACAGAGACTTACGTAATGAAAAAAGGCGCGACTTCCAGATTTAAATCTCTTCGATGACGTCGAAGCCGTTACGCAGAGTTACGCGGACTGCGTAAATTGTGGTTTTGCAATTTTGTGGAACTTAGGCTATAAATATGAGTTTCCTAGGCACTTTTTAGGATATCTAAGGTTTGGAGGAGCAGAGTAAAGGGGTGGAGTCATCATCCAAGAGTTTCTTCTTCATTTTCTTCCTAGTTTTTAATGCTTTCTTTGAGGATTTTAGATCCAATCATGTCTATGGTTGGCTAAATTCCTTAGCTAGGGCTAAGGGGTGAAGCTTGTAGCATGATTAAGATGTTTTTCTTGTTTGATTCTTGTTCTTGTTGAACTTCTTTTATTCTAATTTAATATTTAAGAAATACTTTCAATTTTTAATGGTTTATTATAACTCAAATTACAATAGATCTTCTTTTCTTGATTTGAGATTGTGAAGATAGTAAATCCTGTTGTTCACCATCATCCCTTGGGCATGGTTGGGTGATGGAATCTCTTCTAACCTTCGCGATTCTTTTATGTTTGGTTGTGGGATTGGTATATCCTGTTGTTTGCCATCGTCTCCTAGACATGGTTAGATGATAGAATCACTTTCAATCCTCACAACTCTCATCCATTAAGAATTAGGTCAACGAAAGTTCATATTGATTTTATTGATATATCTTCCAATTGGATAGGATAGGTGTAGACACCCCACTTAAGCTAACATCTTGAGAAAGCTAAGACAATCGGAAAACCATGATCATATCCTAAACCTAACCCTAACCCTAACCCAAACCTCAGCCTGAACCCTAAACCCAGCATAACTCCAGCTTAAACCCTAACCTGAGCCATTACGAGCCATCATTCGAGCCAGACCATGTTCAAAATCGATCCATTTCTTGGGCTATTTTCGGGTAACAATCGAGCCAATTTTGAGCCATTTTGAGCTAAATATCCAAAACGAACTTTGTTTTGCTCTCAGGACCCAAAAAAAGACCCACCGACTAAATTTCGGGAGAAATTGTACCGAAGCCGTAATTTGACTACTGCATTCTCTGAAAAAACATGCGCGGATCCAGCCACACGAGTTTTGGACCAAACCCAGCCCGAGCGGTAGTTGGATTACCGCCGGTGGTAATCAGAGACGCGTGTGTCCTCCGAGCAACAGCTGTCCCTTAGCCCGAAAGTCAACTTTCCTCTGAATTTACTCCTTTAGGCTTTACTATTTACCATTTTACCAACCCTAAGAGCCAATGAGAATGCGCCACGTGGCACTTCTCTCTCCTCAACCACTCACAAGTTGTCATGTCATCCTTTTAACCCTTACCTACCTATCATTTACCAAAGGACATTGGAGAATGCTATAAATAGCCCTCTCGTCTTCACATTTTCACAACACACCTTCTCATCCAAGAAGAGAGAGAGGGGGGGAGGGAGGAAGAGAGTGAAGAAAAGGGAAGGAGCTCCCAAGCCTCCAAAGTTCTGATCTTTTGGCCACCCCCTAGTCTTTCCTCTTGACCTTTCCAAGCCACAAGTCTAGCCTAGATTGGTCATAGTTCGGTCCATGTCTTAGCCTACTCAAGATCAAGCCAAAGATCCATTCATTTTACATACAAGCATTCATCATGATATCTATTCCCTTCTCAACCCCCCTGCTTCTCTAGATCTCTAGTGAATGTATGCTCTGTGACTTGCTGTACATCGGATCTTGTCACATCAGAAATTCCTAGTGATCTAATCCACCTTTCTTTACCTTTTTTGTATAAGCATCATCACATCCACCTTTTAGATACATTATTGGACTTTTGCTTTGTGGCTTGCCGAAATCTCGGATCTTACCGCATTAGAAATCCACGTGTGCCTAGTCCTACTTCGACCACATCATTCATCCCTTGAGATTTTCGTACCACACCAAGTAGAGACCGTACATTTGTACGGGCAAAGAGGGTGTCTAACACCTTCTCTCTTTGTAACCGAGGTCCCTTACCCATAATCCCAGATCGCAAACCAGGAGTCAATCTTAGGTAGGAGAGTCTTCGAATTTCTCCAACCTTACATATTCCGCGGGTTCTAGCCGACTGCGGGATTCTGAGATTAATTGGCTAGTGGTGACTCCAACATTCGCAAATCAGCCTAATCACCCCACCACCAAATCATAACATATAAATCAACGTGGGCGCCGATTTTTAGTGTCTATAGAATGACGACTCCACTGGGGATTTGCTAGCTCGTACTAGCTAAGACCCGACTCGAAATAGTGTGGTAATATAATCTTAGGAGATATTCTACATTTGCATTCATACCTTGCATTAAAAAAAAATGAGGATCGATCTTTGGCTTGCACCCATTCAAGGCTTTCACTCACCCCATGCTTATCCAATCCAAAGTTGCCATGACAAATCAAAAAGAAGAAACCATTACGCCTAAAAGGCACCCCCGAATGACATGAATTCATGGCTGATAATACCGCATTCACCTCAACCATGGACGAAATAACCCAAAATTTTAAGGCTTTATAGGCCCTTCTTGCCCAATATGTTCAAAAAGAGACTGTCCAAACCATGCAAGTGTCATCACCTAGTGCCCCAGTCATCTCAACTTTTCAGCATCCTCCCCATAATGGGAGTCACCTTCAAGGCCAATTTTTTGCAACTGAGAATCCTTTCCAGCAACCTCTCACTGATGAGAACCGCTATCAAATACAATCTCCCACAGTCAGGAATCCCAGCCAGTTCCAACATCTTCCTCCTAATAGGAGATCTAATCAATTCCAGAGGGCAAAACCCTTCTCGACCGATCTCTCCGAAATCGAAGAGCTCCGGGAGCAATTGCGATAAGTGCAGAGGAAACTATAAACGCAGCAAGGAATGGATCATCCATCCACCAAATTCAGGGACTTACGTCCCTTTCCCGATGCCAGGGTACTTCAAAACTTTGAGGTACCAAAATTCAAGAGATATGATGGTACGGGGTGTCCTATGGACCATTTAAGAGTATTCTGTGGAGAGCTTAATACTATGACAGGTAATGACGGAGCACTGATCCATTTTTTCAAAAATTCTTGAAAGGGGATGCGTTAGATTGGTACACGTCATTAAACTACTATCGAATTAAGACTTGGGAACAACTGTCCCAAGCTTTCATTGATCGATTCGTGTACAATCTTAATGTAGCACCAAAAGGGTAGATCTTGTTGCCCTAAGGCAGAGGAATGATGACTCATTATCAGCTTACGTTGGACGATGCGGGTAATGGCCGCTAGAATGAAAACACCCATTGATGACGAGGAGCAAATCTACATGATAATCCACTCGGCAAACCCGAGTATCTCTGGATACCTCGTCTCGTATCCATATGCCAACTTTACCCAACTCATCCGGGTCGGGGAATAAGTCGAAGTCGGAATAAGGGCTGAGACAATCTCCCCCTGGTGGCCTCATCAAGCCTCCCCAGTACATCGGATAGTGGAAGGAAGGCTTACTGGATACGAGAATGGTAACAGAAGTGTTCCTGACCTCCATCCAACTGAAGAAGACAATCTTGTAGCCTCTACCCAAGGTGCTCAATTCGCTCCTCAAGAAGGACAATGACAACAACAACAGCAAAGGGAGATTCCTCAGTACCCCAATCATGGTCAGTAGATGAGGATGACCCGGGAACCTAGGCAGTTTACATCGATAGCCCAAACTTACAGTGAGATACTAGTCATGCTAGTCCAAAGGCAAATACTTACTCCACTACTGCCTAGGTCCCAACCAAACCCTCTGCCGCCAAACTATAATGAGAACGAGTACTGTGCATACTACCAATCCCGAGGCCACACAATGGACTATTGTTTCACCCTGAAATATGCGGTCCAAGATCTGATTGATAACCAAAGGATTGTGGTTACCCCTCCTACTGTCGCCACCACTGGCTACATCCTCCAGAATTCCCTGCCATCGTATCAAGTATGCTCCAGTTCATTAGGAACCCTACTAACAATATCAGTCAAGGAGAGCCACCCCTAGTCAATCCAGTCCAATGCATCCATTCAATCACTGTCAGCCCAACAACAATACCCCCAAGTCTACAAGGGGCACACCCTACCAGTCCAATCTATTCATTCTCAAATGCGCAAGGGGCATCTCCAGCCTGTCCAGTCTCTATTCCCCCAAGTCTACAAGGGGAACACCCTACCAGTCCAATCTATTCGCTCTCAAATACGCAAGGGGCATCTCCAGCCGGTCCAGTCTCCATTCCCCCAAGTTTACAAGGGGCACACCCTACCAGTCCAATCTATTAGCTCTCAAATACGCAAGAAGAATCTCCAGCTGGTCTAGTCTCCATTCCCCCAAGTCTACAAGGGGCACACCCTACCGGTCCAATCTATTCGCTCTCAAATACGCAAGGGGCATCTCCAGCCAGTCCAGTCTCTATGCCCCCAAGTCTACAAGGGGCACTACCAGTCCAATCTCTTCACTCTCAAATATGTAAGGGGTATCTCCATCCAGTCCAATCTCCATGCCCTCAAGTCTAAAGGAGCCACCACCGATCAATCCACTCCATACATCCTTTGCCTCACAAGGGGCACCACCTGCTTATTCGGCCCCTACTCCAACCCTCATGATCCAAGAAAATGCTACTTCTCCGATCAACATACCGCATGCCCTAGTAAAATTAGGGCCCAACTTCAATCATGTGGTAACTTTCCAAAAAGGACATTCTGCTACTCAAAGGGATTTGCCTAGCTTTGCTCAGTTTTCGATCCTTCAAGAGAAGAGTCTAAGACGAATGATTCCCGCTTCTAGGAGAAAGGTCGAGGAAGAGATTAACATTGAGATCTTGATTAGCCTCAAAGCATCACCATCACTTTTCAGGTCTTTGATATCATAACTTCATTTCACCTCCTCCCTGATCGGTCTTGGATCCATAGAGTCAAGGCTCTCTCTTCAACTCTTCATCAAAAGGCCAAGTACATGTTCAGAGGCAAGGCGCTGACCATTCTGGATGATCCCAAACAAATCTTTCCAATAAAAGTAGTCAACTGTCAAGAACTAGATATCCCGATCATAGACATATGATGCTCTGATGAGGATATCCCATACCATAGTCTTGAGTTCGAGACTATGAATTGCATGCCTCTTGCATGTCCCATCGGATCAAACTATGTCTTCCCTTCAGTCGAGCACCAACATTTTTATTATCAGCTCGAATATCAAGAAAATACAGACATGAGAGGACTGAGATATCAACCTCCTATGGGTGAGATAGCAAAGTACAGATGTATCAAAGGAGGGCAAGATCGGTAAAAGGAGGATGATCCCTTCATCCACACATCAATCAAATCCATCAGAGAAGGGATCATCTGTCCGGTTGGCAGGCCGAGATCCTCCGTGGAGGATCAAATGAGCGAAATGAGTCTAACTGAGCTATTTGAAAATGACTCTGGTAAGGGGCAAGAATTGCCCTTGATTGACTGGACCATAGTCTGGGTCCCACTTGAGCAGAAAGAATCCAAAGACTCACAATGCATCGGGGATGAGCTGAGAAAAGAGGCACCCAACACCAACTCAAAACCCAATCCTAAACTCATCACGACACTTGGGCATGACAATGAGGGCCCACCTACTGATCCGTTTGGTCGTGCCTCCTAAGGGGAGGGAGTGCAGGGCGATACTTGGTTCGCAATCCCCAAGACAACACAATAAAAGAAAATAGTGTTTGGCTCCTTGAGTCGAATCAGGCAATCCCTGATTCACATCGTCGTCTTTCTCAAAAAATTCAAAAAAAAAAAAAAGAAAATTCTCAAAAGCCAAAAACATTAGATATTTTCGAAATGCCAAAAAAAAAAAATCAGATATTGTCAAAATCTTAAAAAAAAAAAAAAACAAAATCAGAAAATTCCCAAAAGCCAAAAACACTAGATATTTCAGAAATACAAAAAATTTCAAATACTTGTCAAAATCCAAAAAATCAGAAATTTCTCAAAACACAAAAACAGTAGAAAATCTTTCAAAACTCACAAGCAATAATGTGCCAAATGCGTCTGTTACAATACCTGAGTTTAAAGTCGACTCATATGGTTTCGATCTAGAGTTAGACTTCAAACTCATGTGTTTGAACGAAGCCCATGATGGGGAAAATGATGATCCAATTCTCAAGCTAGAGGATTCCCTCAGAAAGCTCGAAACAAAGGCCAATGTCATCACGGATGATTTTGAATATGTGAACTTGGGATCCTTTGAGCTCCCTAGAACAGTACGCATCAAGAGATCCTCGCCTCCAGAATAAAAGCAGACAATGACAAAATTCCTGAGGCCCGGGGCTATCTAACTTTGGGTTCTCCTATGGAGCCTTACTCAGATCAAATGAAGAACCAATCATACATCATCTGTTATGAAGCCTGAAGTCAAGCTCATCAAGCAAAGCTGTCAAGATCATGTCTGAAGTCTATGTTGGGTTCTACTAATGAATGATGAAGATAAGTTATTGCAGCATGTCAGGAAGTGCTTCAAGTATTCAAGTATCCATGTGCATGTTTCGAGTCTTTATAACCAGACTACACTCTAGCCCTTCTTCATTACGGGGTGTGGATATCATCGAAAGAATGAACCCAAAGGCATCCAATGGTCATAAATATATTCTCGTGGCAGACAAAGGCAAGCGTCAACAACATCTTACATCATTGGTACGAATGAAAAAGAGAAGTCAAGGAAAATGGTTGGTGGTAAGCTCAATGCAACCAACTACATCTCGCAAACATAAAGCACACGAGAATCACTAGGACCAACGACAAACAACTCTGAAAGAAAGCTTAGCAACATGGTAATCATGCACATCTTATCTTGTGCCTACTAGATCTAGGGGGTAACTCCAGGCCATCCTGAGACGGTCCGCTGATCATCCGTGAGGTTCTTCTGGGAGGTGCCCTTCGTCTCACCATCATTAGGGGCAAAGATCTTTCAGAGCCCATTAACGCCGACAACGTGAATATCTATTATGGGTAATCCTACCTGACTATGTCAACAAACACAATCGTAAAGCTAAAGTCAAACGATAAAAGGTTAGCATCCTGAGGTACATTCCATCATCATTCCTTCCTTCCAATAAGTGTTCCAAAAAAATAAAGGGTTAAAAAAAAGTTTAAAAAAAATGGACGAATAAAGCGCGCAGTCCAAAAAAAAAGAAGAAGTAAAAGAAAAGAAAAGAAGAGTCGAACCCAATGAGTGAGAACACAATTCACCAACCCATTTCCCCTCAAGATAGTTTAACCCAATGTCAACAGTTTTACGATCGTGATTGAAGATAAAGTCAGGCAGCTCGCCAGTTGGCTGGCAATGATGGAGTCTAGCCTCCCATCTTTGTACAAGAAAAAGAGAAATCAAAAGAAAAGTAACGTGCCTAAGCAAAATGGGCAAGGCGAAAACCCGAAAGGGTGCCTCGAGTAAAAACAGCGGGCATGTAGCGGACTTGGTGAAAACCTGAAAAGGCATCAAGGGTAAAAAGAGTACAGCTGCCAAGGGGTAGGCAAGAGCAAAAACTCGGGATATGGTGAAAATCCGAAAGGACGCCGTGAGCAAAAATAACGAGAAAGCTAGTCGTGGTGAGAACCTGAAAAGACGCTCAGGTAAAAATGACTAGAAAAAAAATAAAAAAGTGCAGGAACAGGAGAAGCTAAGGCAACAAGCAAAGTGAAGAAGCACAAGGAAAAACTAAGTCCCGGATCAGAATTCTGTCAGACTCAACTTAAATCCAAGGGGCATGATCCTAATATGCGCTACTCTCAAGGAATTGGGATCCCTAGTAAACAACTCAGAATACCGGATTCAACGTGGGCTAAGTTTAATATTCTGATTCCACCATCCAGGCACAAGCTCAAACGCAAGTAAACACTAACAAATTTGGCACAAAAAATTTCTTTAAAACATCTTTTTTTTTTTTACAAGTACATTGTTTTCTTTCCTTTACAAGAACAAAAATTAAAACATACATGCATATACAAGACAAGCAGCCAACAAAGTCAGAGATCCACAAAGTCAAAGTCAAAGCCCCAGAGGCCCACATTTCAAAGCCCCACAAGGCCCACAAGTTCAAAGCCCCAGAGGCCCACATTTTAAAACCCACAAGGCCCATAGGTTCAAAGCCCCAAAGGCCTACGTTTCAAAGCTCATAAGGCCCACAAGTTCAAAGCCCCAGAGGCCTACATTTCAAAACCCACAAGGCCCACAAGTTCAAAGTCCACAAGGCCCACATGTCAAAAGACCACCAAGCCCATTGTTCAAAGGCCCATGGTTCAAAGCCCATGTTTTTAAGCCCATTTCCTATGCCCACATATCCAAAGCAAGGCCCACTACACAAACCTGATTTCAAGGCCCATGGTCCTAGGCCCACATGTCCAAATCAGGCCCATGTTCCCCCAATTGCCCCATTAATTCAATAGTGGAGTCCATCTGGCTACTCAATCTAGACCGTACAATAAAAGCCGGACGACAACGCCCTCCCGCGAGATCGGACGGATGTTTAAAAAAAAAAAAAATCAAAATATCTTCAAATAAAAACCGTTAGCCCCGCCAGCTCATCAGTAGAGGCAACGCGACTGTTTACATAACTTGTACAATAAAAACTGGATGACAATGCCCTCCCGCGAGATAGGACGAATGTTTCAAAAATCCAAAAAATATTTCGAATAAAAACCGTTCGCCCCTGTAACGCCCCGACTTTTCAGGACCCATGTATACAACTCGTTTTTTAAAAATCTGAGTGTTAACCTTAAAAGATGGTTAAAGTCGAGTATATATTTTTCTTTTTTCTTTCATCAGAATAAGCAGATGAGCGTAGAATGGACAAGTAAGCATAAAAGGAAAATTTCAAATTTCATTTAGAGTATATAAGAAAGTGCCCATAATGACTTATACAAACCAATGTCTTCATTCTTACAATTACAAAATGAAATAATATTACATGTGAAATAAAGTAAATTACAACAAATTTGAGATATGAAATCCTGTAGCAACCCTTAGCAATCACAATCATGCATCCCTGTCAAATGTAGCTTGCTCCTCGTCAATATAAACATGAATTTCACCTGGGCCACCTGTGCTACCTATACGGTCATATATTTGATGGATGAGTGACCAACTCAGTGTGAATTTTTCTCAAGATTATACACTGCCGCATTAGGTAAGAAATAATGTAAAACATCCAGACAACCAAAACAGAGTAAATGCAGTCTTATTATATGCATGGATGCGTGAATGCAATCATTGTCCCGGGTAAAACATCCAGACAGACATAGGGGTCGTCACCTATGCAGTCATCGACCCGGGTAAAACATCCAGATGGTCTGTGCCTCGGGTAAAACATCTAGACAGACAAATATGTACGATGACAACAGATGATGGTTGGTGCCTCAGGCAAAACATCCAAACAGGCGAATCTGCATGTTACGTATGACAATAATATACGATAACAACAGATGATAGTTGGTGCCTCGGGCAAAACATGCAGACAGGCGAATCTGTATGTTACGTATGACAACAATAGATGCTGGTCTATGCTATGCATGCATGATTAGTCAATGATAGGGACGACGACAATTTAGTTATTAATGCTTCTAAGCATTCGCCAATTTTCTTTAAAGGTTGTGTGTTTGTACAAATGTATACGAGTAATTATGAAAACTGGGGTTATTACAATCTACTCCCCTTAAAGAAAGTTTCAACCTAGGGAATTAATAGCGTACATCTCAATTATTAACACCATCTGAATGGTGTACCCTATATCGTATCTGTCTAAGCGTGCTTAGAATGTAACAAGTTATAGGTATATTTTTCTAACTTTCATATCTTTATTTAACAAATCGGCCCATGTATATGTCTAAGTATGAAAACCCAACCAGCTATATATAGACCTGCCACAACCCTTAAGTCTTTAGTCTAGTGGATCAATTGGTGTGTTTAGGTTCTACTAACGGTTAGAAATCCTTCGAGAGTTAGGGGATTATCCTATCGCTTGTCAACATCATACACACACACACACACACAAAGATTACAAACCCATCCAGGTGGGAACTAATAGTAATATGTTATCCTTCTCTCTATTCTTTAATGACAATCCCCGAAATCTAAAGTACAATACAATTTTCTGGTTCCTGTGTTCTAGGTAGTACGAATGGATGGTCGTAGTGGGTTCGAGCTTGATACTTCGATCATCTGCCTGCAGAGCAGAGGATTTTGGGTATCAATTCCTAATCCTGTTAAATCTCGATCCTTTGCTTGATCAGGGCATTGAGATCGTTGAGATTTGCTAGGACTTAGAATTTGAGTCAAACTAGGTGAACTTCGTTTAAATGTGGTTCCATCAACTCGTGACCTCAATTATTCTAGACTCCTGGGGAATATCACAAAATCTTATTTTCTCATAATTGATAAGTCTACGTGGCCCATTATGCTTCCACTGCGCACTTCTGGTCAATGCACTACTTGGAAGTTTCCAGACCAGGATTCTATGTGGAACTTAAGTTTGAATATATATATATATATATATATATATATATATATATATATATATTGGTAATTTATCTAGGATTTCAAGTCTAGTTCTAATATGCTTAGTCTCAAGTTGAAAATTTACTCGGAATTCTATAACTTCGTCACTAATTAATCCTAAGTGTTGAGGTTTATGAAAACTCTTGTCTCTAACTAGCGAGGTGCATTAGGGAATTTAAACTATAACCCCTAATATGATTCTTCAAGTTTGGGGAACATTCATGACTGATCTAATGTATGATGCGGTGACTGAGGGGACTTCCTTACAATGCCTAAGGTTGATTCATTCCCTGGATATGACAACAACATGATTTCTAACTACCAAATCTTTAAAGAAGTTCAAATTTCCAGATTTATAAAATTTGTTCACCAAGGGTCAAGTCCAAGGAATGTTCTTATTCGACCTCAAATGCGTCATAGTGGGTATTTGTTCTTCCACGATACACGAGTTTAGTTTCTAAGTTCAAACAACGATGCTGGTAGTTTTCATGGAAATCAAATCAAGGCATGACTAAACCTGAGATGTTCAAATGACCTAAAGTTTTAAGTTTCTAAGTTCTCAATCTCCCTTAACACAAGGGAATCTCACATAAGTCTGAATGGTACTCCAACAATTTCAAAGGGAACCTAAGTCCATTTCTAAGTTCCATTGTTATCCAAACAACTGTCTAGGGGCCTAACATTTTGATTTCCTATATTCTCAATTCCTCCTAGCTACAGAGGAAATTCTCATAAGTTCAAATAGTTGTTCTAATAATTTCTAAGGGGACCTAGGTTTAAATTTCTACATTCTCAAATTGTTCTTCGCTCAGATGGAATTTTATTGCCATCCAAGTCACTTCTAAGAGAACCTAAGCTTGGGTTTCTATATTCACAATCATTCTTCTAACTCTAAGGGAAGTTCACCTAAGTTCAAATTTCTAATTTCAAACATCCCAACTTGAGACATTTAAGGTTTGTATAAGTTCATTTTCCAAGGTCAAGTTTGTCCAAACTATGCTCTAATACCAACTGTAACGCCCCGACTTTTCAGGACCCGAGTATACGACTCGTTTCTAAAAAACCCGAGTGTTAACCTTAAAGGATGGTTAAAGTCGAGTATATATTTTTCTTTTATCTTTCATCAGATTAAGCAGATGAGCGTAAATGGACAAGTAAGTAAAAGAAAATTTTCAAATTTCATTTAGAGTATACAAGAGAGTGCTTATAATGACTTATACAAACCAATGTCTCAATTCTTACAATTACAAAATGAAATAATATTACATGTGAAATAAAGTAAATTACAACAAATTTGAGATATGAAATCCTGTAGCAACCCTTAGCAATCACAATCATACATCCCTGTCAAATGTAGCTTGCTCCTCGTCAATATAAACATGAATTTCACCTGGGCCACCTGTGCTACCTGTACGGTCATATATTTGATGGATGAGTGGCCAACTCAGTGTGGATTTTTCTCAAGATTATACACCGCCGCATTAGGTAAGAAATAGTATAAAACATTCAGACAACCAAAACAGAGTAAATGCAGTCTTATTATATTCATGGATGAGTGAATGCAATCATTGTCCCGGGTAAAACATCCAGACGGACATAGGGGTCGTAACCCATGCAGTAATCGACTTGGGTAAAACATCTAGATGGTCTATGACTTGGGTAAAACATCTAGACGGTCTGTGCCTCGGGTAAAACATGCAGACAGGCAATATGTACGATAACAACAGATGATGGTTGGTGCCTCGGGCAAAACATCAAAACAGGCGAATCTGTATGTTATGTATGACAGCAATGTACGATAACAACAGATGATGGTTGGTGCCTCAGACAAAACATGCAGACAGGCGAATCTGTATGTTACGTATGACAACAATAGATGATGGTCTGTGCTATGCATGCATGATTAGCCAACCCGTTATTAGTCCAATTGCAACCAACCAATTTAAATAAGCTCACGGTCACTACGGGGAGCACATGGCCCAGCATTGGCCGACGGCTCGGGCATAGTATCCCATGACCACCATCCCCGGCCCATGAGGCTACCATCTTGGGATGTTTAATGGAAACCTGTCGACTAGTGGCCAATCATATTACAGTATATGGGGCTTACCATCGCATGGTTGCACAATATAAAACATTGAACCCATATACGGAAAATATCAAAACAGAACCATGTAGGGCGAGTATCAAAATATGCCACATAGGACGAATATCAAAACCATACGATAAAAACCATCCTTAAAAATCATTGGGCACAACAACCCTGGATGGTAGGCCCACATAAATGATCCATCTAGACCATCACCCAATAACCACCAAGTCGAAGGTCCATTTCGATCACAACTAGTCAAGTTACATCTCAAGTATGGGTGTACATTAATATTTGAGAATTTCTCACTAATGTACCAGTTTAAGTTCCATAAGCAATCCACAAAAAGAACACAAGCATGAACAATTATACAAGATAATCATAAAGCATGTAATACAACAATTCAATTTTCACCAGCTAACACATGTGATTATAAAGGGAGATATCAATTATGAATTTAAATAAAAACTATAAGTTAAGCTACTGTGAAGATGAAAAGCTCAAGGGGAAGAATCATCACCTTATACTTGAATAGCTAACCGACGTTGCTAGGAAGCATGTGCACCCTGAGAGTTGAATCCTACCATGGATTGTGAAGTTGCATGTGAGATCAATGTTCTACCAAGTACCTATGGTCAAGACCAATACAACCTAGGGTTTGGATTGCTCGTTTTTAGGGTTTTGATGTAGAGCTTAGGGTTTCATCATAGGGTTTAGTTCTAGGAGTTGTACTATGATGTGCGTGTGGTTTAAACACAATGTAATGATATGGTTAGTTGCAATTTAACGTTAATGATGTATTTTAACTTTTTGCGACCCTGGTAATGATAAGTGTTACGGTGGTAGGAAAATAGTGAAATCTATTATTATGGATAATATTTTCAGTTGATGGATACCATGCTAATAACATTAATAATTTAATATTAGTTAATATAGGACACCAATAATCATTGTAATGAGGGCAAATAGTGTGCTCTGCTATTAAGGATGATTTTTAAGAATGAGGAATAAAACACTTTTATTTAACCATTGCAATCAGTATGTAATAATCGATATTAGTACAGGTAATTCACTAATGGATATTAATAATCCTAGTAAATGCTAATTTAATTGTTATAAGATATTTATTAACCTCAATGTTATGATTAATGTTAGCTAATGTAGCAATAATAATCATCATGATTAGTACAATCTACTATCCAAAATAAATATTTAGGATGATAAATAAAATACTATCGTTTAATAATTGCAATTTGTTTATAATAACTAATTCTAGCATAATGATCTACTAATGGCTAATTACCTTTAATAATTGAATGTTTATAGGAACATAAACGATAATACTAAATCAAATCATTTGTTTTGGGAGAGAAAACTTACTCACCATGTTGACTCGGTTTGAAACCGAGTTAACTCTCCTTCTCCTTCTCTTCTCTTCTATTCCTTTTACTTTCTTTCCCCCCGCCCTATCCAGCAAGGTTGCTGGACCTAAATGACTCACGACATCACCAACGACTCAGCCGAGTCAACTCAACCCTGAATCGACTCACTCAAAAGCTCTCTCTCCCCCTCACTTCTTTTCTCTTCTTCTCCATTTATTCTTTCTTTCCTCTATTTTCCACATGCTGGAAATCCAGCAAAAGTCTAGACCATGCTAAACCCAACTCGACTCAGTTGGACTCGGCTCTAGCCGAGTCAACTCAGTAGCCACCAACCCAAACCCCCCTCTCTGTCTCACATGATTTGCTTCCCCTCTCACAAGGCCACGCACACTAACAAGCTGCTGGGCCAAGCCAAACCCGAGCTGTTGAGAACACGCCCAACCACTCGACGTAGCTGCACCAGTGAGTCCCACTCAGCAGTGAGTTGGTGTGGTCCGAACCTGCACTTTCTCCCTCACTTTCTTCTTCTTCTTCTTCTTCTTCTTCTTCTCTTTCTTTTCTTCCATTTCTTCTTCTATCTTCACAGGCCATCACGAAGTCTGGACTCAAGCAAACACAACCCACCACCTGCCCCGAACTCGGCAGATTGCAACGAAGAAGGGAATGGTCGTTAATGGCATTTTTTTTCCACGGGGGCTCATTCCTTCATTTTCTTTCTTCTAAACAGTTTGTATGGACTGTATGGAGCTTGGAGGATGGGTGGATCAAAGCTTCATGGCAGTCTTCTTGGTGGGTTCGGATGGAGAACGAGATCTACCGTTTCTCGATTGCAGCCACGAGAACCACCTTAAATCTTTAAGAAGGCTATTGCCCACAGCTGTTGTGAGGCCCTGAAATCTTCTAAGGTTTGAGTAGACGGCTTGGAGGCTAGGGTTTTCGAAACCAGGAAGGGCAGGGAAAACAACCACTATTTTCTCCTTATATGTGTGTCAGTTATTTTAACCCTAACCCAGTAACTTGAACGATCTAGATCTGTCTAAATGGATGGCTAGGATGGACGGACGCTAGGGCACGTGGATTACCAGCATGGAATCAAACGGAAGAAACGGAAACTTTCAGTTTTTGGACGAAAACAACCGCACACGCTACTATTGTGATGGGGTTTGTGCGCACATACGAGGGTGATATCCAGAGCAACAGACATGGCTTGGGTCGCCCCTATCCATCCAACAAGATGGACGGTTCGGATCATCCATGGGGATGTTCATGGTGGCCCACGGACTGATCAAACGCAAGAAGAGAAACATGAAATGAGTTTCTCATTCAAACGACTGTAAGCGGGAATCCCACCCGATTTGGAAAATTTTCGGGTCAGAGAACTCTGACCGGTCTTCTTTGGAAGGGTGCACCGTGAGTGCACATCCTTTCCGTGCACCGACACTCTGAGGTGGGGTCCACCATGATGATTGTGATAAATCCACTTCGCTCACTCCCCTTGGAGGCTTTAATCAAACCTTCTGACGAAAGGACCAGGCAGATCTAAGGTTTAGGTGGGACCCTCAACTCAATCTGCAGTCCTAATGGTGGTTTCCAGTTGACCTGACGGCCGGATCATCTCGAGCTTAAACGTTAACGGTCGAAACGGGCCCTGAGGACTTATTTAGGTGACTGGACCCCTGTTCCATGAATTTCAAGCATTAATGTTATTATTAGAATAATTTTATAATAATAATAATCATTATTACTATTATTATTATTATCATTACTACTATTACTTATATATTTTTATATTATCACAGGTTGTTAACATATAAATTGTACAAATATTATCAAGAAAAGATTAATGTCTATATTATTTGTACATTATTTGTAGGGTTACATATGTGTTATGTTTTAATTTCATATAAGTGGTTAAATTGTTTGGAATATGTTATTCATTATAACTTTTTCTAATATATTTTATTTTCATAATATTTTATATACGTATCACTCTATTACAATACATTTTCATCCATTACTATATGTTAAATAGGTTCTCGAAATACATATGTAAATTTTTTTTTCTATCTATGTTTGTGTAATGTTTACAATATAATAAATAATGAAAACATACTTACTAAATATTATTGGAGCGCCGACAGACAAATGGGTCGACATATGGATGGGGATTGTCGTAACGATCAAAATTAAGCTAGGATGAACGTGAATGTTTTCTTAAGCCTGGTTTATGTCTATACTAAGTTTGGTTATACGGTAATGCCCGAGTACTAGAAAGTACGGGGTGTTACAGCCCCGCCAACTCATCAGTGGAGGCAACACGACTATTTACTTATGCAAATAAAAACCAAACGATGACGCTCACCAGCGAGATCGAACAGATATTTTTTTCAAAAATTTAAAAATATCTTCAAATAAATTTCCCAAGGAGTCTAGCTCCGAAGAGGATAGTTTTCAAAAATGCACGCGGTGCGCAGTACACTGAGGAATCTTCAATATTCTCCAGTTGCGGTCAATGCAAACAGCTAAATAAGATTCAATCTCTCTCGGTTTCCCCGGAGGATGATCGAATCCATACATGATACATGTACGATTGGCCCGATCTCTATATCTGGACAGTCGTACGAATGCTGGTAGAAGTGAGTGGATCTATCTCGGGAAAGAAAAATCAAACTCAAAGTAATAATAATCCATTGTAACCAAAGTATCAGAATCAACAGACTGCATGACAAAAGATTGCCTGTACATACCTAGTTCGGGATATTCATAAAATTTGATCGTGTCCAAGTCGGCGTAGTAAGTTCCCCGTAAGGCATAACTAACGCGCAGGGAAGCTAACCACTTTGATGATCAAATGGATCGAATACTCCTAGGGTGATTACGTAGCAAAGGAACGACATATCAAATAGTACGAGAATCCTCGTAAAGCCGCACCAACTCGCAGAGGCCCTACTTTTCAGACTTACCCTCCAATGCTATTAACAATCTGATGTGAAAGGGTTGTGATTGGTGACCCGTAATGCCGCACCAACGCGCAGGGACAATCACAACGTTTTCCTCAACCCTCATGATATGTGCAAGTCACCTCCTTTCCAAACAGTCAACTGACAATGATACAATGACAGACAACAGATTCGAATCATTACCCTTTCTGACCAGAAGGGTGGGGTGTCCACTAGCTTTGGGGCTCGGTTGCTCGCAACCTCGGCCAAAGAGGGGCATCTGTAGACACCCCACCTAGGCTAACATCTTGAGAAAGCTAAGACAATCCGAAAACCATGATCATATCCTAAACCTAACCCTAACCCAAACCTCAGCCTAAACCCTAAACCCAACATAACTCCATCTTAAACCCTAACCTGAGCCATTCGAGCCATCATTTGAGCCAGACCATGGCCAAAACTGATCCATTTCTCAGGCCATTTTCGGGTAACAATCAAGTCAATTTTGAGCCATTTTGTGCCAAATATCCAAAATGGACTTTGTTTCGCTCTCAGGACCCAAAAAATGACCCACCGGCTAAATTTCAGGAGAAATTGTACTGAAGTGGTAGTTTGACTACCATCGACGGTAGTCAAACTACCGCTTTCTCTAAAAAAATGTGCGTGGAGCTAGCCACATGAGTTTTGGACCAAACCTAGCCCGGGCAATAGTTGGAGTACTGCGGGCGGTAGTTGGACTACCGCCGACAGTTGTCGGACTACCACCGACAGTACTCCGATTACCGCCGCTCGCTGGATGCGTGTGTCCTCCGAGCAACAGCTGTCCCTTAGGCCGAAAGTCAACTTTCCTATGAATTTACCCCTGTAGGCTTTACTATTTACCATTTTAACAACCCTAAGAGCCAATGAGAATGCGTCACGTGACACTTCTCTCTCCTCAACCACTCACAAGCTGCCATGTCATCCTTTTAACCCTTACCTACCTATCATTTACCAAAGGACCATTGGAGAATGCTATAAATAGCCTTCTCCTCTTCACATTTTCACAACACACCTTCTCATCCAGAGAGAGAGAGAGAGAGAGAGAGAGAGAGAGAGAGAGAGAGAGAGAGAGAGATCGAGAGAGAGAGAGAGAGAGAGAGAGAGAGAGAGAGTGAAGAAAAGGGAAGGAGCTCTCAAGCTTCTAAAGTTCTGATCTTTTGGCCACCCCTAGCCCTTCCTCTTGACCTTTCCAATCCACAAGTCTAGCCTAGATTGGTCATAGTTCGATCCATGTCTTAGCCTACTCAAGATCAAGCCAAAGATCCATTCATTTTACATACAAGCATTCATCATGACATATATTCCCTCCTCAACCCCCTGCTTCTCTAGATCTCTAGTGAACGTATGCTCTGTGACTTGCGTACATTAGATCTTGTCACATCAAAAATTCTTAGTGATTGGTCCACTTTTCTTTACCTTTTTTGCATAAGCATCATCGCATCCGCCTTCTAAACACATTATTGGATGTATGCTCTGTGGCCTGCCTAAATCTCAGATCTTGCCGCATCAGAAATCTACGTGTGCCTAATCCTACTTTGACCACATCATTCATCCCTTGAGATTTCCGTACCACACCAAGTAGAGGCCGTACATTTGTATGGGCAAAGAGGGTGCCTAACACCTTCCCTCTTTGTAACCGAGGTCCCTTACCCATAATCTCGGATTACAGACCAGGAGTCAATCTAAGGTAGGAGAGTCTTCGGATTTCTCCAACCTTACATATTCCACGGGTTCTAGCCGACTGCTGGATTCTGAGATTAATTAGCTAGCGGCGACTCCAACATTCACAAATCAGCCTAATCACCCCACCACTAAACCATAACATATAAATCAGCGTGGGTGCCGATTTTCAGTGTCTACAATAAGATTCCAATTCCAATTGTGTTCCTTGAATCAAATAAGGAAACATCCTAATAGTCGTAAGTGGAACCCTGGGCACCCTAGTTCCCACCTTTAAATTCATAAGTATTTATTAAATTATTCACAATTACTTCATATTATTCCAGATTTAGATTTAGATCTTCTTCTAGTTTTGATTCTAATTACTTTCAGAATACACACAAGTTCACTCGATCTCACCGAGATTATTACTACATCGCGACCGTACACTTAGGGTTGTGAACACCTATCACATACAGTGCTTCAACAATGGCTAAGGAGAGAAAGAAAACTCAGATTGCCACCACTGTACCTAGCCCTGTGCCGCCAGAACAGTCTGAAGACCATTGAGACTTGTCTTCCCAACTTCAGGATGATTTTGCGCTCGCGGGCCTAGTGCAGTGGCCTTGGAACTGGGGAGGTCGGCTTCTCTCTGTAACAACGAGTAAAGGCACTGAACAACAATGTCGATACCATAAAAAGACTGTTGGAGCGATAAATCCCTCCTCTTGGTCAAGGGCTGAGGAAGTTGTCGCCCGAGCAGCAAAAGAAGTTTTCGCACGAACTCGAGCACCCGCGGGATCTCAACAAAATCAACAAGTCGACGAAGCACTAGTACTAGTACCTTCCCACATTTTAGGCACTATTGCACTGCCTCCCTCTGACTTACGTGACGAGTTAGAGAATGTAAGTGCTAAATTGTTTGAGCACACTTTAGTTGTCAAATTTCATATAGCCAAAACAACGTGACAATAGATCTTCAAGATCAAGAGAAGATCAATCTCAATCAAGAGAAAGTCAAGCTCGAGATCTAGAGAAGATCAACCTCAAGTTCAATAAAAGATCAAGCTCAAAAGTCAAGATGAACTCCGAGACTTAGTTCAAGTCAAAGAAGAACAGATATTTAATATATCTTAGGTGGTATAAAACCATAAAAAGACCTTAGGACTAGATGCTTTAAAAGTTGTTTAAAATTGGGCTTTTATACTTATTTTGCTTGGAATTCGGCCAGCTCAACTTTTGGTTCGGCTAGGCTAAGTTTTCTCGGCCAGCTCAAGTTTAAGTCCGAAGCAAAACTTATTTTTTGTTGTAAATTTGGCTAGCCCGAGTTTTGGTTCGGCTAGCCCAAGCTTGAAATTCAGCTAGCCCGAGAAATTCTAAGTCAAATTCTAGAAACTATATCTTTTAGAATTCGGACGAATTCGGCCAGTCAAAGGGCAAATTCAGCCAGCCGATGACCTTGGGCCAGCCGAATTTTGGATAAATCTTATCCCCCGCGATCCGAAGTCTATTGAACTGAATCCGATCTACTTGGGCTAATCGAAAACTGTCTCGGGCTAGTCGAAGATTCAACTTCTTTGCCTATAAATTGAGTTCCTCTCTCATTCCGAATTACGCAAGTTAATTATCAAAATCCTCTACAAGAGAGACAAATGCTTAAGTTATTATCAAGCTATTGAATGGTATTTATAATTTAATTTATTTTTTTTTTTTTTTTCAATTCCCTTAATCTCAGATCCTTCAAGTTTGATTCTAAAGAGAGTAAACTATACTCTTCTTTTGAGATTTAAGAGAATTGATTCAAGTAGCTTAATTAAAATCAATAGAACACTAGGCCCTTTCTATCTGACTGAACAATGAACAATCTACGTTCAAGAAAGAGGTTCTACTGCTACAAGCTTTTGATACGTCTTCTACGGTGAAGATAAGTATAACTTCTAAACTCTTTTTGGTTTTTCTAAAATAGCTAGTTAAAATCTCAGTTTAGGTTTTGTCTGAGATAACTTGAAAATCTCAGTGTGGGTTTGATTGTGATAGCCCGTGAAAATCACAAGAATTGTATAAGGTTGTTAAGGAGAACCCGGGAAAACCTTTTCATAGTGAAAGCTAAAATTACAAGGGAAGTAATTTTGGGAGTGAAGTAGGTGTGACTGTTTTTTTAAAGCACCAAACCACTATAATCCTTTGTGTTATGTGGTGAATGCATTTATTTTATTTGTGGTAAATGATTGTATTTAATTTTTGTTGAATGATGAATACTGTAATATTTTTATTACTCTTGCAAGTTTGAGATTTTGATTTTAAATAAATTTGTTAAATAAGGTTGTCTTGCCTAAAACTTTAGGTGAAGGTTGTCCTACGAATTATTTGGAAACAATGTTTCAATACTTAAGCAATTGAGATATTTGCTTTATTTACATATTCAACACTTACTTCGATTATTTGGCATTGTCCTACCCCCCCCCCCCCCCCCAAAGACATTTTAAGCTCTCATTTTAAAGTGGTATCAAAGTGGGTTGCTCTTTTATTTATTTTTTGGATTTACTTCATTGAGCTAGATCTAGAGCTTTATTATGTTAAATTTTGATAGCTTGTCCATTACCAGGCCACCTCCCTTTGACGGCTTTAATTATTCATACTGGAAAGCCGGGATGATGATTTTTCTCAAATCCTTAGATGAAATGTGTGGCAAGCCACTTTGACTAAATGGATCCCTCTTATGATAAAAGTAACTGCTGATGATAGAACCAAATAAATGAAAGAAACCGCATTTACTTTTTGGACCACGGTTGAGAAAAATGAAAGCAGTGCTAATGCAAAAGGCTTAAATACTATAACTTGTACTCTATTGCCTGATGAATTCAAAAGAATTATTCCTTGCGATACAACTAAACAAGCATGAGATATTCTCGAAATGACACATGAAGGAACTACTATTAAAAAAAAAATAAAATCTAAAATTCAAATCCTCACAACCAAATTTGAGGAGATTCATATGGAAGAAAATGAGTCTTTTATGGACTTTTATACGAAATTAAATGACATAGTGAATTCCATGTGGGGTCTTGGAGATAGAATTCCTAAAAGCAAGGTTTGCGCAAAAACACTGCGATCACTTCCTGATAGGTTCAATTCAAAAGTTATTGCTATATAGGAGTTAAGGGATACAGGTGCTATGAAAGTTGAGGAGTTAGTAGGATCTCTTCAAACTTATGAGTTGAATTTCAAAGCTCCTAAAGTCAAGTCTATAACTCTTAAATCTTCTAAATCTAATTCAAAGGAAACTAATGCTAATTCTGATTTTGAAGATAATGAAGATGATATGACTTTGTTAGCTAAGAAATTTTATAAAATTTTCAAAAATAAGAAAATAATAGATTTTTAAAAACCCTTTAATAAAAGAAAAGGAACTTCAAATTTTTGGAAATCTAAAACAAATGACAGTCAATGTTTCAACTGCTATAAATATAGGCACTTAGCTTCTAAATGTCCTAAAAAGGATAAGTCTAAAAGAAAAAGGCATGATAGCTACTTGGGATGAATCATCAGAGTCTGAAACTAACTTTGAATTTGATGAATCAGACCAAGAAAATGCAAACGATGTGAAAGCCTTTATTATAATAGCAAGAGTCACTTCTTCAGATAGTTGTGATATGTCTGACTATAAAACTCTAAAAAGTGACCTTGAAAATGAAGACGATTTTCAAGATGCTTATAATGCCCTATACAGATAGAGTTGCAAGATTGCTGTTAAATTGAAAATTCAAAAAGAAAATTATGGTAAACAAAAAGTAGAACTTGAAAAAATTGTTTTAGAAAAATCTCATTTTTCCGATTGTTTTGAAAAAACCAAATTAGATTTAAATTTTAAATCTTCTGAATTGCAAAAACTTAAAACAGAAAATGAGAAACTAAAACTTGAAGTTTCTTCCCTTAAGAGTTCAAGGGATACTTAAAAATATGCCATTGGTGACCAAAAACTTGAAAAATTGTTAACCTCATCAAGGAGATGTGGTGATAAGTCTGGTCTGGGTTATATTAAAAATAACTCTTTGAAAATCAAGGATTCTACTCCTATCTTTGTAAGAGGAGAATCCTCGAACTCTAAAAGAAAGACTCTAAGAGATTCAAATTGTAATGATTTCAAAAACTCAAAAACTTTTCAAGTCTCTAGAATAAATAATAATACCATCAGCTATAAACATCAAAGATATAATAAACCTCCCTTAGTTGAAAAAATTGTGGTCTTTCTTAAATAGCTATTGGAATCCATCTCGGATAAGACTGGAATATATAGAAATAGGAGAAATCTTAACCCCTAAATACAACGAAAAACAAGAGATCCTCCTAAACCAAAAACCGTAATGAAATGGGTTCCAAAGGTTAAGTGTCTTGTTGCCCACACAGCTTTCAAAGCTATTAGCCATTCAAGATGGTACCTGTATAGTGGATATTCGAGACACATGACGGGTGATATTCTCAAACATCAACGAAATAAATGGCCAAGGTAATGTACAACTTCCTAACTTGCCTCTCTTCAAAAATGTGTTTTATGTTGAAGGATTAAAACATAATCTTTTGAGCATATCTAAAATCTGTGATAATAAGCATAATGTAAAATTTTCAGATCACGGATGTGAGATTATAAGTGAGAAAGGTAGTGTAATATTAAATAGTCACAGAACATCTGAAAATTGCTATATAATTGATAACTCTTGCTCAACAAACCATTCATGTTACATGGTCTAAACAGACGAGACTGAACTATGGTATAAACGTTTTGGACATGTAAATTATAGAGATTTATATAAATTGAGCAAAAGAGATCACTTACGTGACCTACCCAAACTGAAAATGATAGAAAAAGTGCGTGGCGCATGTCAAATTGGCAAGCAACTTAAGAGTAGTCATAAGGAAGCGAACTCCTTAGCTACGGCCAGACCTCTTGAACTTCTCTATATGGACTTAGTTGGACCAAGTAGAACGGAGAGTAGATGTGAAAAGAAATATTTTTGGTTATAGTTGATGACTACACTAGATATACATGGGTAGCCTTTCTAAGAGAAAAATCAGATACTCTTGATGAAGTCCAAAAAATTTTAAAACGTATCCAGACTGAAAAAGAGTTATCTGTGGTCAAAACAAGAAGTGATCATGGTACCAAATTTGAAAATAAAAATTTTGGAATTTGAAAATAACAATTTTGAGAAATACCGCAATGATCATGGTATATCGTATGAATTCTCTACTCTAAAACCACCTCAACAAAATGGAATTGTTGAAATAAAAAATAGAATTCTTCAAGAGATGGCTAGTGTAATGCTAAATAACAAGAATCTACCAAAAAATTTATGGGCTGAAGTTGTTGGTACTGCATACTATATAATAAATCGTGTTTACATTAGAAAAGATAAAAACAAAACAACTTATAAATTATGGTTTAATAAAAAATCCACGGTTAAATATTTTTGAACTTTTGTAAGCAAATGTTTTATATTATGTGACTGAGAAAATTCGAAAAAAATTTGAAGCCAAGAGTGGGAATATTTCTTGGTTATGCTCTAAATAATCGAGCATACCATGTTCTTAACAAAAGAACTGGGGTGATACAAGAATCTATAAATGTTGTAATATATGATCAACAGATCACACCAAGTCCTAAATAAGATGATGATGATGATGTTAATTTAATTAATATACCTGACTCCGCATCTAAATCTGACAATATTGAGTTAAGGTTAGTTAAAGACCATCCGACTAATCAAATACTTGGTAGCCCTCACACTGGCGTTCATACAAGAAGACAACTAGAAAATATATATAACCATGTCTGCTTTACTTTCCAAATTGAACTGGGCAATGTAAATGAAGCACTTACTGATGAAAGTTGGATTAATGTCATGCAAGAAGAACTATATCAATTCATTAGAAATGATGTGTGGTATTTAGTTTCTAGACCTACTGATAAACATGTGATTGGAGCTAAGTGAATTTTTAAAAATAAAATCGATGAAATGAGAAATATTATTAGAAATAAGGCACGACTGGTTGTACAAGGGCATATCAAGTGTATCAAATTTATCGTCGATGATTATCGCCAAAATTAATACTATTGTCGATTATCGTCAAGCGCTGAGGATTGTCGTCAAATTGATATTATCGCTATCGGTAATCGATGCTGACTACTATTACGAAAGCCATTATCGTCAAGCTGATATATTGTCAAGTTGATACACTACTTTAAATGTAAATATTATCAAGAATACTATTATTAATAATGATAATATATCATTTAGTGATTTATTATCTACGACAGTGGAGTGCTATGCATAAGTCCTACAATAGTGATGGCGATTTATCATCTACAGCCGCAGAATGCTATGCATAAGACCTACTACAATCGGTGATATATCAAATATTATGCGGGCAACAGTGATAAGCTAGTAGCCTTAAAAAGCCCGCGAAGGCCATCACATAGACCCATGCGGGCAGTGGAGAGAGTCAGTGACTAAAAGCCCTAAGCGGCCAAAAGTCCACAACGGCCAATCACGTATACGACCAATGTCGTCTGTACAGTTTCCGATAGTGTCACGGGGGATGGTGAGAAAAAATGTTCTCCCGTGAATGGGTCTGACTAGGCAGACGAAGAAAAAGCGGGCTGCAGTGTGCGCTCTTTAGCTCGTCCATAGATAGGCCAACCATGCATAAGACCCCCCAGATTCCTAGCTTGGTTTCAATAAAAATTCATAGGGACTGGTCCTCTGAACGAGCTACCCCCTCATCGATGGACTGTCGACCTTGGATTTGGTACCCCTAAGGTATCCTTGTGAGCCCCGTGAACTCTAGAGAGTTACTGCGGCCAACCCTGCGCGTAAAACCTACCAAGTTCACTGCCCTGGTAGCTTCACTGGGCCCCTCTAATAGATCACGGTTTGTGAACTCCTCGGCCGCGATAAGTCCAGCGAACTCATAAGAGTTACAAAGATCATTCGCGTAAGATCCGACTCCAACTACTTAAAAGTCTAAAAAACTGTGCCTGTTCCACTACTTAAGAGCTTAAACTGTGTGTGAAAGTGTCCAGTTAAGTCCAGTCAAGTTAAGTCCAATCAAGTCAAGTCCAGTCAAGTCAAGTTCAGTCAAAGTATGTTCAGTTAAAAGTATATTAGCTCCACTACTCAAGAGCTTAAACTGCGTGTAGCATCAAAATGCTACAAATGCATATGTTCACTTATTTTATTTAATGTTCGAATATGCAATTGCCTGATATGATGAAATAAACGTGAAAATCTCAAATACTGATTAAACAAACATACAGAAATGCATTTCTTTTGAATCAGGTCTAAATTACAGCAGTAATAAATTTGTTGAAAATACTTGCTATTTTCTATTCAAAAGTTAATTCTTCGAGATCAACTATACGAATTATGGATCTCCGATTCTAATCTACTTATCCTTTCGAAGAGATCGACAATGTCTTCTTGTCTCTTGTTTTTCTGATGATGAAGGAAGGCTATCTCGTAAAATTCGTAAAGGTGGAGGAAGATAGAATCGCAAAGAATTATCATTCTCTTCTGGACGATTTGAAAATTCAGATATATTCTTTGGATTCTTCAAAGGAGCACCAAAGGCTATCCATCCTTTAAGAGTATCAGCAGGTTTTGCTTCACAAATATTATCTTATGAAGAAATCCTTATACAAAGTTGGCCTGGAGAGGGAGCACGATTTATTTCTTCAAAGTAACTTATGCCTTGGTCTTTCTGGTAATTTCTTACGCGAAAAGGATGAATCCATATGACATGATCTACTAGATAATAATTATGCACTAAATAATACCGACGAGCCCACCAACGCATCCAACAATAAGAAGCATGAACATGATAGTTATAACCAGGAATTATAAAGCGTGATCCAGTATAAACGTTCAAAAGCTGCTTCCATATCAAGGCCCAATTATATGGTTCGATGTAATACCTTCTCATTGTTTTAGTGACGATATCACAAGTCTCTGGCATTGTTTGATCAAAACCAAATTGACGAGCAAATTTGTTGGGATAATATGGTTCACGCAGAATTTGCTACCTTCCCTCAAAAGAAGAGTATTGGACCTGATAGAAATAAGGAATGAATGCTCGCCAGAAGAGATGGAATCATCATCAGTCACTTCTATGTCCTCCGGAAAGCTAGTAAACGGAAACTAAAAGAAATCAGTCACTGTTCTCTATTTTTATGGTGACCCAACCATTCGATTTTTCAATCATCTTTCTCAGCTGATAATGCTGAAGTGGAAGCCGATGATGATTTGAATAGGCTCTTTCAGAATCAGCAAAGGTCCAAGGGAAATACACTCCTAGCCAACCTATGAAGAAATGCCAAGGAGCACAAACTGAAAAAGATTCAACAGTTGAATATCTAGGGCCGGAAACGACATCTCCGAAAGCACGATATAATGAGCAAAGAACTGGTGGAGCTAATGAATATTCTAACCTTCTGCCATTGCACCCGCGACTACGAAGAAAGCCGATTTGATGATTCCCGCTTGTTTCGAATTGAGAAATATCACCAAGCTTAGCCAGTAAGCTAGGAAAGCGGCTAATTCACAGGAAGAACTATATTCGGCAGTACTCTTAATATTCTTGCGAATAATCTTGAGATCTTGATGATTCTGGTTTGCAAAGCTGTCAAGATAACAACTTGGTTATTAAAATAAGACGATATGAATCTATAAAAGAGAGTAGAAAGAGGAAGAATACTGTAGTTTTCGGGAGAAATGGGCCAACCAATCAAGGGAATTAATTTTATTAGGTTGTGGGAAATTAGCCATTTCTCTGAAGAGTTCGAGAGTGGTTTTTGAAATTTCAGATTTATTATCTCCTGCAGAAATGAGAGCTTGAAGGTACGTATGCATCTAAGATTTACTCATGATAGGGAGACCTGATATGTAAAGAAGATCCCACAAGATAATGTTGATTTCACCTAAAGGAAGGTGAAATGAATTGGTAATTAGAGACCAGTGGTTGAGGAAGCCTCTAAAGATAGCCGCATCTCTATGATCGCGTCAAAAAGGTTAATCTATCCAGAACGGTAGTATGTTTCCGAGCAATGGTTCAAGCCCAATCACTATAGAAATTATGAGGAGACAAAAGACCTATTGCCAAGAATCTTTCTGTATTCTAAGACGATCTTTCAGTAAAGAAGTGTTGTTGAGCAGTTTCAAAGTAATGAGCATGAAAGGATTGTTGGGGGTCATAACATGGGCGTAAGAATCGCATTTTATGAATTCTACTGGCTCTTTGATGGGATCCATTCTCTTCCAGATATCCTTCTAAAATCCTTGGTTCCATCATAATCCAGTTATCCACAGAAACAAGACTGTTTCGAGTTATTTGATTAAATGGTTCGCTGCGCAGAATTGACCAATGACGTTGCAAATTGATGGGAATAGCAATTGTCTCGTTCTTAGAGGAGTTAGAGAATTCCAAAACTTTTCATAAATCTCTATACAATCCCAAGTGTTTTGGAAAATTTGTTTAGATTATGAAGAAGATAAATAATTCTTCCTTCTTGAAGACGAAGCTTTCGAGTGTTTCATATCTATGGATCAAAGATTATCAAGATTAAATATTTTGAAAAGAAAAGGAAAGAATTCAAAGCTTAGAAGAAATTCGACAGAGTTTCAGAACTTGGAGAAATTGTACTGAGTACAGGAGAGTTGTGTGGGTAATCAAGTTGCGCGGATAGTGAGTTGTGCGGGTGGTAAGTTGCGCGGAATATCAAGTTGCACAACAGAGAGCTCTGGTTCGGAAGAATTTTCGAATGGAAGAAAAAGGTTAAAGGTGCAGTATTTATAGGAGGAGTAGACCTGAGAAGAATTGTGCGAGACCCGATTCAGACAAGTTGTGTGGGTCCGCGCAACTCGAATCCTAAGCAGAAGATTTTGATCGTTCATTTGACCTGATGATCAGGCAAACATCGGATCAAGGAGGCATCTGTTGGAGCATGAAATTTGATTAAGAAAAGAATGGAAGAAAGAAACTAAAGAGGGATTTGAAGAAAATTTGAGTTGCACAATGAATAGAGTTGCGCAAGGCAACAAGTTGCGTGAGGAGTCAAGTTGCGCAGACCCGTGCAACTCATCACAGTTGCACGGACCCGCACAACTCATCGATATGATATTTGTGTAATTGTGTGAAATGAATGCGAAGTAGGTCCCATGGCACAAGATTCGAGGGTTCACACGTGCGAAAGCCTATAAATACCCCCCTCCACCTTCATTTGGGAAGGGAGAATTCCAGAAGACTGGTACCACTGACAGGTATTGAAGAGAGAAGAGAGGGAGAGAGCAAGGCAGAACTGTGCAACTCACATTGAGTTGCGCGGGCTTGCGCAACTCCTTGGCCCACGCAACCCAACAAGGAGTTGCGCGGATAATTTAAGTAGGGGTGCACACGGTTCGGTTTGGTCCGGTTCTGGGGTGAAACCGGAACCGAACCGTTCCTAACGGTTCTAGGAAATTCGAAACTGGAACCGGACTGTTGGCACCCTAGAACCGAACCGGAACTGAACCGTTAAAACCGGTTTGGTTCCGGATCGGTTCCACGGTTTTGGGCTTTTTATAATCCAGCCCAATTGCAAGCCCATGTCCATCTATGTTGTGGTCCATTTGATGAATGGTTTAGATATTGTATAAGGTGTGCAAAAATACATTTACGAAAATATTTGTTCTAAAGAAAATAATTATAAGGTGTGCAAAAATACATCGGTTCAGTTCGAGGTTCGGTTCTACGGATCGGATCCACGGTTTGGTTCTACGGATCGGTTCACGGTTCGGTTCGGTTCTACATACCCCCAAACCGAGAACCGAACCGATGTCACCGGTTCTTTGATTTTTGGAACCGGAACCGGAACCAGTGCACTCTAGAACCAGACCAAACCGGACCGTTTGGTCGGTTCCGGTCTGGTTCCACGGTTCTACCGGTTAAATGTGCACCCCTAAATTTAAGGGACAACATATGAACATTACTTTTGGAGTCTTCTCCAGGACATTCAAATATTCTTTAAAATATCGAAGGCATATGTTTGAAAGCAGATCAGCACAACTCCTCTCATGAAGATGTGAATGATATGAGCCGAAATGCTGCCGAAATCGATATTAAACTCATTCAATACTTGTATTTTTTAGTCATAAATGCTTTATCTTGGAATCAAAGGATGAGAAGGATGTAAATGAATTTAAAATAAATAAAGTGTGATGATTATTCTCTTCATTCTTTCTCTGTTATTATTAAGTGAAATAATTCCCAAATCAAATACATTTCGTTTCATGTCGAAACAGAACTTACGTTTGCATAGAAAGGTTTTGTATTATGGTTGGACTACGCATGATAGACAATGAGGATTATTAATTGGAGAGACTCTCTGGACCTTCATGAAAGGGTCAATATAATTCCTTAATGCTTTGTTGCTATGAGTGATCCTATTCGACACATGCTTAAGATCCTTCAACACAATTAGTTTTAGAGCAAGTGAAAGATTGTTACAATTGTGCCATGGAAAACCAATGTAAATCTTGTTCATAGATGACATGGATGTAGTATTGATGATTTTGTGTGTGGATCATAATGCCCATCGGTCCTAGGTGGACATATTATGATGCCATAGTTAATATGCACGAGCACATTAAACAACATGAACATGGGTTAAAGGAGACAGATTCATCTGGTTGTCCGTAGGAACTTGAAATTAGACATAATGATCACTGACCAAGGGAGAGTGTGAGCTATAGATTTTAGTATTGATGACATGGAAAACCAATGTAAATCTTGTTCATAGATGACATGGATGTAGCATTGATGATTTTGTGTGTGGATCATGATGCTCATCGGTCCTAGGTGGACATATTATGATGCCATAATTAATATGCCTGAGCATGTTAAACATACATGAACATGGGTTGAAGGAGACAGATTCATCTGGTTGTCTGTAGGAACTTGAAATTAGACATGATGGTCACTGACCAAGGGAGAGTGTGAGCTATAGATTTTATTATCTTATTGTTCCATGACTAACTAGCAGTTTTTTCGGATATACCTGGGGTTACCATTATCATTATGTGGTCATCCTATGGGAGGGGATTGATAACAAGGTAAGATGGAAGGTCTCCATCATAGGGTACAACCACAAGTTAGTGTGCCTTACCTCACATAAGAGTATGAGTGCAACATGGGAATAAGTTCATTAAGTTAGACCTATTGGGCACTTGCATTGGAGGATCAATTTAAGTCTCTAAACAAAGGCCCATCATTTCTGGGCTCTGATTGACTCATGGGTGTTCTAACTTTGATTAACCCTTAGTTAGGCCCGAAGATGTGCGAGGAGTAGAAGGTGTTGTTCACATATGTTTTGGGTCGGTTGAGAAGGTTATCATGTGGCTAACAAATGTGGATGTAGCCAGACGCATAGATTAAGATTTGGACGTTGGATCCACTATTTCCTAGAAACTAACTTACAGCTTATATCTTGGAAATTGGATGTTCATTGAGTGACTCTTCCGTGGGCCCAATCCTTAAAAGGTTTTAAAAATATTTTAGCTACTAAACTTTTGTTTCAATCGTTAAAAAGGGTTTCAACTGCACTTAATGATACTCTAATGATTTATATTCAGGGGTCTAACACATGGTTTGCACTGTATTGGATCAATGGTAAATGACCCTAATAGAAGAGGGATTTGATAATTTGGGTACTTGGGTTAAGGTAGGATCACAGACTTCTAATATAATAGGGCATATGGAAGACTTCAAGGTAGTAAAGTACAAACCATTCTCTCCCTAAAACCTACTTACAAATAAATAAATATCCCATAGGAAGAAAGTAATAATAGATTGTGTACACCTTCGATGCCATAAAACCTTAGGCGTCACAGAGAGAGAGAGAGGAGAGAGAGAGAGAGAAGAGAGAGAGAGAGAGAGAGAGAGAGGAGAGAGAGAGAGAGAGAGAGAGGGGGGGGGGGGTCCAAATGTGGACGGCTGTCTATCAAGCCCTGATCCAGTGCTGACGTCTTTGGCTCTCACTTTTTCCTTCATCTAGAATATATCTAGGAGAGACTTTCTGGTTTGGAGGATCAGCATCGACAAATCGACAATTTTCGGTGGCATTGATCAAGGTAA
>JAJHSJ010001055.1:0-51492 GCA_021015155.1 Magnolia officinalis | reverse complement strand
CCAGCATAGGATAATCCTCGGAACGGACTGATCCAAGGCAGACAAAGTGAGAGATAATAATATGAAAATATCCACAACTTCGAGGGAAAAGCGAAAATACCTACAATCTCTTCAAGGGAAAAGTCGGAAAGTACCTGGTAGAAGACTCCAGCCAAGTCTTCCAGGAAGCAGTCGTCCGGCTTATCAAGGAGGCGTGAAATGGATTCCTCCGGAACATGCTTCGCCACCCAGTCCGTCAAGTAAGACATGTGATATCCCGGTTCGAATCTTCCTCCGCTCGTGCCAACTTGAGCCGAGCCGGCCGCCTCCTCGGCTCCTGTTCGACTACCAGCCGAGGGTTGAGCCTCACCCTCGGCGTCGCGTACTGCCTCCCCCTCATTACCTGGATGGGTAATCATGGCATCAGCCATCCGAACGGCTTCCTCTCTCTCAGAAGATGACGCAACGGCTATTAGTGGAGGATTGGGCCGAGCCCCCTCGGTGAGGGGGGGAGCGGTGGCCGGAGGGGGAGTTACCCCGGCTGCTGGGGCAGCGGTAAGGTCACGGTCGCCCAGAGGCGTGACCATGTCGACACCCATCAGGGGCACCGAGGCTGCACCCGGTGGTATTGGAATTGGGGACACTATTGCAGATGCAAATGGTCCCCTAACCGCTGCACCCGGTAGTATTGGAATTGGGGATACAATTGCAGATGCAAATGGTCCCCTAACCGAAGGCGCAGCGGCAAGTGCAGCGGCAGGAAATGGAACTGTATCCCGAACTGAGATGTTCGGGATAGCAGGGGGAAGTGTCGTCCCCCAAGGCGCGACTTCTGAGGCAGAAGGATGAACTCCTTGAACAACCTTCTTCCTCCGAACTATCTTAGCCGGAGGCTCAGCTCTCAGCATCTCCTCCACGGTCAGCGCAGCTTTCCTCCTCCGAGAACTAGATGCCTCGGCCATACCTGCGTAAGAGAATAATTAAGCATTACCTCCGACTAATGAAAATACACTGGGTGAAAAGCAAGCATACTCACTAAGCGAAGTGGGAAGCGGCCTCGTCTTACAGAGCCCTGACCGGTGCAGGTTGACAGCCGTAACCAAGCCCGACCAGCTGCGACGCTCCTCCGAGTATGTCCTCGCCTTGGCTATCTGGTTCCTTTGGTCTGAGGTAACGAAGGGTACGTCCCTCGCGAAAACTGCAAAACAAAAAGATTCTTTTCTAAGTATAGCTGAAGCGAAAAGCAATGGGTAAAAGAAATTTCGGTCTGACCTGGCGTTGTGAAGCGGGTGATAAACCGAGTCGACAGAGCCCCTATCTCCGCTGCCGGCGCCTCCCACTCGCCCGCGGCCCAAAACCACTTGTTCTTCCAGTCCTTGTTTGAGGACGGAAGACCCAAGACGAGCCTTGACCCCTTGCTACCTCTGGTCGCGAAGTAATACCATGGATCCCTGCCTTCGTGCTTGACCAAGTACAGGTTCATCAGCTCGGCGGGTGTCAACTCCGAGTTCCCGACTTGGTGCCAGATAATGTAGGCAGAAACCAGCACCCTTCAAGCATTAGGCGTGAGTTGCCCAGGCGCGAGCCCTAGGTAGGTGGTCAAGGCTCGGATGAAGGGGTGCATCGGGAGGCGGAGTCCACATTGTAGTCCGCATAAAAAAATGGCTATCTCCCCGACCGCGTGAGCGCCAGCGGCATCAGTAGGCTCGGTGGCCCTGATCCGAACGGAGAGTGGTATATCAAACTCCGTGCGGATCCATTCCATCTGAGACTCCGTTATTACGGAGCCCCCTGGAACCAACTCCGAAGCCCGCCCACCAGGGGGCATCTCTGGGACATCGGCGATCGCTGCTTTGGGAGCCCGTGTTGCCCCTTTTTTGCTGGCCTTCTTACTGGCCTGTCGAGTTCGAGCTCCCGCCACTGTTTGCTTCTGAGGCCGAGGATACAAGGGTACGGCCTCGAAAGAACCCTCAGCGGTCTCCCTTCTATTATTGGAACTCCCCGATTCGGAGTCGTCATTGTACCCCCTAACAGTCTCCATATCTGAAGACATCTCGAAATAATGGCGCTGAGGATCAAACTCACCCGATAACAACCGGAGATCGTTACAGTAAACGCAAAAACTGGGCCGGGGATCGTCTCTGCCGGAAATCGCTTTCACCGGAAATCGCCTTCTCCGATAAACAACTCAAGTGCAAATGACTGAATGGAGGTCATGGATGAGTCTTTTATAGACGGTAGAGCTCCGGCATTTAAAGGCCTACAGTAATGGCTGCAGCGGAATCATTGAGCGCCGACTACGAGTCCGATGTGGCTTCATGTCATTGATCCAAGACCTGTCAAAAGCAACGCCATCCGCCTCGATTGTCGCGCCTGGGACGGTCGAAACGGCGCCTGGGCGCAGAAAAGCGTGCTCGACACGACACTCCGAGCACACGTGGCGATCGTTCACAGGATAGTGACGATTCGAAATCCCAACCGTCGCTACGTGTCCGCTCATGATTAGCCCACAGTCGCTAAATCCCGAGGACGTGATGTTTCATACGAGAACCATAAATGCGCTAGAGAGTCGAGGCGACTGATCTTCTCACTAATTACTCTCCGAGCTCATAACTGACCTCAGAGAGTGGGGGCTTCATGTTATTGGAAGATCCGAGCCGACTGCAATCGGAGGACTGTGATCTGCTAGTCAGATCGGAGAGTCCGAGCCCCAGTATAATACGAGGGAAGTAAGATAAGATAGGTCAAGCTCCCATTCTCAACCGTCTTCTTTCCAGAGGCGGTCGCTGAAGAATACCTGGAATTGTGTGATCAACTCCTAGCGGATATCCGTCATAAGTCGAGAATAAATAACTGCGTCACTCGCGAACGATCAGTAGTTTGGGGCAATGTTGTTATTTCGGTTCGACTGAGCCGAAGCATTCCCGAGAGTAAAAGTTTCACGCTCTAAGTGGAAAAACTGCTGTATAGGGATATGTCCCCTTATCTCGCCCGCAGATACGTATGCCGCAACACATGCTCTGCGGATTCTGGGCAATATCTTCGCGATCCGCAAAATTCCACTAATCGTGCCGAGATTATCGAATGGGGATCGTGAGGTGAAAAGGTATAAATGTTACATCATCCTACGACGACAGGTACGGAACACGAGCATAGTCCCTTTTCTCTCCAACTTAGACCTGATTCCAGTGCCCTGACTTAGGCATCGGAGGGTCCCCCGGCTTAGCCAGGGTCTCCATTGCTCACGGTTTTTGTGCAGGGAACCAGGTTCTTTTCCCGTCCGAGATACGTGAAAGAGGGAAGAAGGCTGATCGAATTTTGACCTCAACAATTATTATTATTATTATTATTATTATTATTATTATTATTATTTATTATTATTTTTTTTTTTTTGAAGTTGTCTATGGGCAATCAACAAAAAGATTAGTGTTCTGTTGGGGAGACTTTTATGGGCATGGTCAGTTCTCAGCGTGTGGAACGGTGCATATATATTAAAATTATGAGCATGCACAAAGTCATGCATGCATACCCTATTTCCTTCACCATGACTAACTCCTCCCATCAAATCAAGATGAAAAATGAATGCCGATCATAGTCACTCTTCCCATCAAATTAAGATGAAATATGAAAGCCGATCATCTAGAGCAACTTCCAACTTTCACCAAAGTGGATGAACGGATTTGGGTCAGATGTTGTGACAGGGAAGCGCGGATTAACCGGTGACTAGTGAACATTCTTGGTGACCTAGCATGGCAAGATTTAAGTGGGTTGTTAGAGATGGGCTTCATCCCTGATAGTAGTAGGTGGCCCAATCAAATCCTGCCATATCAGGATCATTGGGGATGTGACGTCTCTAGTGATTTAGTCACCTAAGGAACATGGTAAGAATTGATTGAGTCATGTGTTGCTGTTGGAGATAATTTTATATATTTAACTTAAGAAATATCTAACATGCTTTGTGTAGGCTTCATCTCTAATAACAGAATATCACCTAATAAATTAAATTCCACAACATTGGGTCAGCAGGCAATCCGCATCCTAAATATTATCCTAATTAAATTGGAATTCTCTGGGAAAAGATTACACTGTTAAGGGACAATTTTACACTGCTTGTGGTGGAAATAGAGGGAAAGCCTCCCAACTCATGGGTGGCTTAAGATAATTTATTTGGAAACATGATATATATAAATACGGTCTTAGTCTTACTCTGGGAGGAATGTTTTTATGTGATGGGGTCTCAACGTTGTCTTTTATGGCACACAAAACCATGGTTAAGAGAAAAGGTACAGCAGTCATCTATGACCAACGGAATAAGAAAGGCCAATTAACAAAGGCTAGGATATTTCAATCCCCCAGGCTGACCCTACAATTGGCTTGGTTTTTTCTTTTCTTTTTTAAGTTTGTATATACCGGCTTGTCTTTCTAGCATTTGTTTGGCACCTCAAATATATATATATACATACAAATGCTTAGCTGCCCATTAATTCTTGCTAACTTTTTTTTAGAACTCAGCATATTGGATGTGACTCCAAAATCTGAATGGTCCATGTGAAGCAGCACAGGCCAATTTTTACTTTAATCCAAAACATTGATGGACCATGAAAAATGGAAACAATTTCCTCCCTTGTTTTGTATTTCTCTTTTCTATAGCCCATTAAAATTTTGGATCGGGGTGAAAATTTGTTTACTGGGGTTTCATGAGATTCCGCATAACATGAACCATTCATATTAGATGCCCATGAGAAGTGTGAAATGGTGCGCACGTGCACGCACAAGTGAGCATCACTATATATATATATATATATATATATATATATATATATATATATATATATATATATATATATATATATGCTTAGCTGCGCACCAATTTCCACGGAACTCGTGCCAACTTTCTTGAGAACTCATCCAGTGTGATGTGACGCCAAAATCTGAACGGCCCACGTGAAGCAACACTTCATGAAACCCCACGAGCTCAATTTTTAGTTTGATCCAAAACTTTAATGGGTAATAAAAAATGAAAATAATTTACTCTCTTGATTTACATTTTTCTTTGCTATGGCCTACCAGAATTTTAGATCGAGGTGAAAATTTGTCCCTTGAAATTTCATGGGATTCTGCATTCCTTGGACGGTTTGAATTAGACACCCATGACACATGTGCAAAGGTGCGCAAGTGAGCATTGGAATATATATATATATATATATATATATATATATATATATATATATAGCCATCCACTATTAAATTGGACACCGTTGTTTTAAAAGAAAAATGACCAAAAGCCTAATTGAAATCATGGACTTTTTAAGGGAATAAAAAAGAAATAGCAACGGTTATTTCCACCGTCCGAGAAAAATAATATACTCCGAGAGGAAACTCGTGTTGGACATGGAAGGAAAACTCACGAGAAATCCTAGATTCGTTAAACATTCATCACTCGCATGCTTACCCGCTTGATCCCTAACTCATGTGCAATGTTGCACGTGTGAACAAGTGGTATTCCTCCTCTTTATGCTCATTTTGAAGTGCATATCTTGATTCCAAGGGAAGCGAATAGTGTCGACGAAAAATGTACACAAATCGGATGATCTTGACCATCCAATTAGTCAAGAAAGGGAAAAGTTCTTTTACCAACAGCCCAAAATCAATGCAAGAAAGTTGATAGTTAAGATCATCGGATCTGTCTTGTCCTAGAGCTAAGCACCATCAGTAGCGAGGCCAATGGTTTGGATTGTCTGGATTGAGTTTCGTGTATGCCATGTGCAGGCAGGATTGTTCCTTCAATTTGTTACATGGTAATTGACGCGGAGATGAACATGACGAGGATAACTACTCTGAATCCACGGAGCTTCTCTGGCCTCTCACATAGAGTACTTCTCGAATCCACGAGAAAAGAAAGCAGAAAATAGAAATAAATTCTCGAAATTTATTTATTGATGACTAAAAACCAGTTCACAACCCTTTAAATAGGGATACCAAACAATGGGAAAGAAATCAGAATCAAACTACAACTAAAACTCCTAAAATCCGCGACTTACTATAAATAGTAAACTTACTATTTATAGACGGTCATGATGTCTACTAGTGCGCAAGGTTTTCGGCCAAAAATAGTAAGTATCCTATTTGGCTTCACCAAACCGTTCTCCTAATTATTCTAAGCTCTTTTCACGTTGGGCGCAACTCCTAAAGCTCGACGGATGAAGAGTTATAATTAAACTAAAACTTACAATTTATAGTAAAAATGAAATTAAAATAGGGAAAGGACCGTCGATTCAGGGGTTTTTCGCAATTTCGGGCTGCGTAACCTAGCATAGCGGGGTTGGTTGGCTAAAGTAGCTCGTTCTACCTCACAATCATATAGTTTATGTCAGCTAACTCATATCGGATTACTACGCCCGATCTAAGAACCGACGGTCCGGATCACTTCTGTCATCAACCGGGCTTTTTCTGATCCATCTTGGCCATGAAACTGTCCGCGACCCGCTCTACATCAGTAATGAACTTAAACAAAGATGAATCCAGACCGTCTGGTATCCCAATCCGACGCCTGGATTGCCCAGGACAGAAACACACAACCACGCGGGAAATCTAAGTAGACAGCGGATGCCATCCAAGCAGACATGACCAAGACACGACAAGGCCCACCAGATGAACAGTTCCGTTTCTCCAACCACACAACCACTTTATCAGTAGATAATTAGATATATTTAAAACATAAAAAGAAAGAAAAAAAAAAAAAACACTAGTCTAGCTTTCTTTTGCATAGATTATTAGAGATATCTCTAAATAGAAATGCAAAGCCACGTAGCAGTCGGAGAGACTAAGAGGTGTTCCATCCTGAGCCATTCATTAGGTGGGGTCCTCATGAATGTACCCTGACCCAACAATCCAACTAGTTTCAGTTGGGCCAAACATGTGTTGTTGAATTTATGGGTATATTCAACTGGGACCCAGCTAACGATTGGTTCGGATCTCACACACACGTGTCACATTGGCACATGTGCAACCTCTTAATTTAACCTCCCCTCTATCAATATAGCCTTGTCATTTGCTCACTTCCGCTAGCATGCTAGTTCTTGAGCGAAAGCCTCTTGTGGAATTCAATCACATGGACGCCCAGCGAGATTGGAATATCCTTTGTTTCTGCAAATCCGGCCGCTTTTGCTATTTTATCAAACTCCGCCAATGTCCGTTCTTTGCCGCTGGGAGTGTAAGCTATCATGTATAGATCTTCACTAGCCGTACGGCGTGAAATCGCATCCGTGCCGAATACTGAAGGGATCACGAGGTCGACGTTGATCACCTTCCCACCGTCAGGCAAAGCATTCCAGCAGTTCTTTAGCAGCTGTATGCACATATCATCGTCCCAGTCGTGAAGCACACACTACAGCCATGTTTTAATAATTCAATGTTAGTAGTTTTAAAATATTGAATAGCTTAAACATGCAAAACTAAGCTAGCATGTATCATTAATATTTTGGGTTTCAGCTAGCCAAAGTCTGGTTTAGGCTGCAAAATATTTATTTGGAGCCCATGGGCTAAAGACATGAGCTCAGACCCAGCCCAACTCCCTAATCCAAGGAATTGGGCTTGGGATAGACCTTGGCCAGTCCACCAAAATCAAATAGTTCTCTCTAAGGAAAAAAAAAAAAAAAAAACAAGATCTGTCAAACTAACCTTCATAAAAATGTTCTCTGCGCTTGGTACACCTTCAAACATATTTCCTTCAACATGCTCGACACCTTCAAAGTAAGAAATACATGTTCGTATTCCATCATAAACGGGTGGATATGCATGCATACACCAACAGTGATATGTATGTATGCATCCGCATGCCAATAAGGAAGTAATTAAAAGAAATTATTACATTTTTATGCTATAAAATTACCAATTTTATTATGATTAAGGGATAAAACAAACAACGTAACAAAATCTTCATCACGGTCAAATATAAGTAATATCACTACATAATTACAAGAGTAAATAATCATTGCCCATTCATAGCTAGTTACCTTTGTAACAGGAAACCCAAACAGGCCCCAAATTTTGAAATGGGTGTGTTAGCAAGGTATCATTTGTTAAAGTCCCTTGATATACAAGGATACGCCATCCTCTAATTGCTTGAGCTTGAAATGGTATCAAAGCGGATGGTCAGGTGTTCAAATCATGTAACTGTTCGAGCTTTCAGATCAAGTGCACGTTGTGGTGTGGGCGAGTGTTAATTCCAACATAAATAGGTAAATTAGCATGTACGTATGTCTGTATATTGAGAGAGAGAGAGAGAGAGAGAGAGAGAGATACCTGAGTAATGAGGTGCATTTGAAATTACGTGAGGCAAATCGAAATTAACACCATGTATGTGAGGGAAATGGGAGACTATGGAAGAAATGGAGGTGCCCATGCCCCCACCCACGTCCATCAGTTGTTTCACTTCATTGAAACCTTTATACACCTCAAACATCTCTTTCAAAACAATGGCCGACCCATTACTCATGGCCTCATGGAATACATTGTTGTACCTAGGCTCCTTGGAACAAAACTCAAAGACATCAACACCATGGACCATTTCGAAGGGTGGCCGCCCCCCTTGTATCACAAAGTCCTTAAGATAATACATCCCCTCCATTGTTGCCCTGTCAAGGCCCAGTTGCACCAGTGGAACCACTGAGATGCCCTCCTCATCTGGTACAAGGAAACGAGACTCATCCGTTAGGCCATACACAGGTTCAGTCCTCCCACCCTTACCGTCTGATCTTACCGACATAGTGAGGATGGAATCCGTTACAAGGACTCGGAGTATACGTTTCAAGGCAGCTGCAGCATGTGGATTTGATGTGTGCATCTTGGCGACTAGCTCCGATGATGAGAGTTGAGCTGCGGGTCCAGCATCAGCTATGATCTCGAACACCTTTAGATCGATCGCGGCCCGCAGGGCCATGGGGATGCACATGACGTCTCCGAGGCGCATGGCCGCTAAACGGTTTCCATGATCGTGGACATCCATGTTATGTTTGTGCTTTTGTGGCTTGAGCACATCTGACGCTTATACCACTATGTGGAGTTGTATTGTGAGGATGCTAAGATGAGATTTCATGTCTATATGTACTTGTAAAATTCGCCTCTACTTTATTTCAATTTTTTGTAAATTAATAAATAAATAAAATTGAAACGTACATTGCTCGTGGAAGACTAGAACGTTTGTCCAAATTTAACTCCGTTAGAAGGGATTACGTGGGATGGGATTAAAAAAACATAGTTATTACCCATGGGATAAAATTAATGTCATACTTTGATGATAATACGGTGGTACATTGAATGGATATACCCACCATCATTTGAAATTACTAAGAATAACACAGATGTGTTATATCTAAACCGTTCATTTATTTTGTAACCTCATTTTATGGCATGGGCCTAAAAATAAGGGAGATCCAAAACTTATGTAGACCCAAAGAAGTTTTCAATGGTAAGTATTCAATCCCCGTTGCTTTCTATGGTGGGGTTCACTTGAGCTTTAGATTTAGCTGATTTTTTGGCCCATGCTCTAAAATAATCTCAATAAATGGGTGGACGGTGTGGATATAGCCCACTCATCATGGTGGGACCTACACAACTTCCCAAACATTGGATGAAATTGACACAATACCCAATGAAATTCCATTTAATGTAATTCCAAGGTTTTCCATTCTTCCCAAACATGGGGTGGAATTGGCACAGGATCGGAAGAATCCCATCCCACCTAATCCCTTCTAATCCCGCCGCCCAAACTGACCCTTGCCACGGGACCACTTCGATGAATGTGGGTGAAGCCCTTACCACGGGACCACTTCGATGAATGTGTGTCCATCCATTTTTCCAGCTCATTTTAGATGATGGTCTCATAAATGAGGCAGATCGTGGACCACATATTATGGATTGAATTCCCATCATTAAAAATTTCTTGGGTGCCACAAAAGTTTTTGGGAAGCCGCTATTTGTGCTTTCCATTCATCGAAATTTGTGTGACCTTCTCAAGAGTTGGATGCAAATATATATTACGGTGGGCCCAGGAAGATTTTAAAGATGGGTTCACTTATCACTGTTTTCCTATGGTGTAGTTCACTTGAAATTTGGATCTGCCTCATTCTTTAGACCATGGCTTAAACTGAGCTGGAAATATGGATGGACAGCTGGATATACAAAAATTACATCGAAGTGGGCCTCACCCGCTAAGTTGTCACCCTGCTAGCTCACCTAATCCACGCCCGTTCAGGAGAGGATAAGGAAGAGGAAAAGAGAATGGCCACGAAAACTTCTGCCAAACAATAGAGAGAGACGCGCTTGGGTAACTCGCCAAACAAAGAACCACGGGGTTGTAACTTTCATGAGATCCACTCCATCCATAAGCTACACTGCCTCATCTTAACCATTGAACCCAAAAAGTATGATTATCCAAAATTAAGACATGCTTCGCCACAGGAAATAATCAGGATAAGACGATCACCACTAGTTTTGTGTACGACCTACATTGGTATTTATATGCCATCCAAATCCATTCATATGATATGCCTCGTAAGGATGAAAGAATTGCCAAATTATGGAAATATTCTAAAATTCAAGTGGGCCATGCATTATGGGAGCGGTTTGAATGGATCACATATCCACATAGGTCGGTGGATCCCTAACTGTGGGGCCACTGTGATGTATGTGCTTTACATCTACACCATCTATTTTGATAGCTCATTTTAGGGCATCCAATAAAATAAAATAGATCCAAATCTTAGGTGAACCATACCAAAGGAAACAGTCGTGATTGAATCCCATCATTAAAAAATTCAAGAGGGCCACCAGAATGTCTTTTTGACCTTATCTAACCTGTTGATAAAGTCACAAAGACCTAGATGAAATGATCAGGTCTGTGGGGTCTACCACCTTCTATGTTTTTGGTCAGTGCTCTGAACTAAAAAAACAGCTGTATCGTTTCTCAACTTAAGCGTAATGGGTCACTCCAATTGAAAGATCCAAAATGTGTAGGCCCCACTTTGGACTAAAAGAAAAAGTTAGACTGAACCATTGGCACATGACTTGACTACACGAAGGAAACAGATATAATTTTGATGGCTATGAGCGCCTTCTTTTCTTTTTTCTTTTTCTTTTTTAAAAAAAAAAAAGAAAAAAGGATTGAATATATATCCGAAGATAAGGGTCCTTACTCTTACTCCAGAGGTAGACTCTCATTAGTTTCAACCCCTGGTTGGTTGACGGTTCGAGTACCCATACGTGGTGAAATCCCTCCGTGGCCTGAGTGTGTGGTGGTGTGTGCGTGTATAATAAAATAATAATAATAATAATAATAAATAAATATCCGAAGATAACCTGACAAATTCAAGTGGCCCCATGGCACGTAAAAGATCACCTGGGCGCCTATCATATCCATGTACAGCCCGCCCCGGACTAGCTACGAGAAGCCCACTCACGACTCTCTCCGCATACCCAAACCTACCTTATCTAATATGAACAAACCCCGAACTAGTCGCACCAACTTTTGCCAGACCGTCAGCCAGTCTATTCCCTTCTCTAGGAATAAGAGATACAGAAAAAAATAAAATAAAAATAACTCCCCTCTTAAGGCCCTCATCCTTCTCAACCAATATCTCTACTTCTTGCACATAGTATTGGACTTGCCCCTAAAAACATCTACCACAAATTGAGAGTCTGATTCTAATTCCACCTGACTATTCCCAAAATCCACACAGAGAACCATAGCATCGTGTAGCGCTCAGAGTTCAGCCCTATTGTTGGTTCCTTCTCCATAACCTAAAGAGAAGGTGAAAAAAAAAGGTTACTGGAGGAATGTCTACAAATACCGCCTCCCCCTGATGGACCTGGATTACCAGTATCCGAGCCATCCACATTTACTTTTACCCACCCCTTACTTGGCCTGACCCACTTAACGATCTGGAATGCTTTAGCTGGAGGAGACCGGGCTGGAATCCCCAGATTTCGATATAAAATGCACTGTAGAAATTTGTTTAGGTTGGGTCGGGGAGATTGCTACTAACCTTTGCAAGCAATCACCAACATTCGACCTGATACCATCAAACTTCGCTGCATTTCTGGCTCTCCAGATCTCCTATAGAATCAAGCACGGGTGTTCACTCCCCAAGTATAGGGTTGTGATGTAGTAATAAACTCGGTGAGACCGAGGTCGAATCCACAGGGACTGAAACCTGTACGTAGTCTGAAAATAACTAGAACTAGAACTAGGATAAGATGAAATCTAAATCAGGGGTAAATATGAGAATAATGATGAATAATCAACTAAAAACTTGTAGAAATTAAAGGTAGGAAACTAGGGTGCCAAGGATTCACTTGTAGAGATCAGGGAGATCTACTCTTGATTCAAGAACACAACTGGACTTCGAGTAGTCCCATCTTCATCTAGTTGGAAAGTATATCACTAAAGTACAATTTGAACTTCTTTTGATCTAGTTTTCAAAAGAGAGGAAAGGTATAAGAATTAGATATGATTTCATCACAAATTCATGCCCATGAGACAAGGTAAACAACAGAACTTAAACCAATTCACAACAAATCAGAAGATGTATGAATGTTAGGAAGGATTTCGTCATTCCACCATGTCCAAGGGGCGATGGTAAACAACAGGGCTTCCTATCTTCACAATCAAATAATGGAAAGAAATACTCAAAGCTATCGCAGACTTATTGTAATTTCAGTCACAACAAACCATTAAAAACTAGAAATATTCCTTTAGAATCAAACTAGTTTGCATCAATATCAAGTTCAACATGAATCAAAGCCGTAGGGATCACCCATCACGCCACAAGCTTCACCTCTTAGCCCTAGCTAAGAGGTTTAGCTAACCATGACCATGGTTAAACTAAATTTCTAAAAAAAAAACATAAATCAACAAAGAAAAACAGAGGAGAGAGAAAAGAAAACTCAATTAAACCAGCTGCTCCACGTGATTCCTAGCCTCCACGGCTGCCCATCTCTTCTCTTTTCTCCAAGATCTCTCTCTTCTCTCCTTTTATAAGCAGGGAGAGTCGGTGGCTGCTGTGGAGAAAGTCAGAATTGGAAGGAGTTGTGTGCGCAGCGAATTCGCGAATCGGTTCGCGTTTGGAACGTGTTTTGGGGACGCTGATCATCCCAGCTCATGATTTGGCTCCATGGTTGGGTTTGTGTCTGGCCTGAGATCCACTTGGACGGTTCAGATCGACCGTCTGATCAAAGATGGTGGGCCACAATCGCCTGAAAATCCCGGATTTCCCGGACGCGCGTAAGCCTTAGAGAGTTGCGCTGACGTGTTCGGTGGGCCTCATACTGATGTTTTCGGAGGAATCCACTCCGCTCATTGGATTCCTGGCGAAATTTCGATAGGAAAGGAGTGGTTTTGGTCGATTTTGGTGTGACCCACTGTCTCAAATCTTTCCACCGTTCATGCTGCGTTTGATAGTAAAAATCACGTGATCGCGTGTATTGGCATAAAAACGACACCTAGGTGAAGGTCATGACCCCCATATAGAGTGAATTAATGGTTTGGATCATGTATGTGGGCGATGGATGGGGCCCACTAGCTAAGACCGGCCAGCCATGTGCGGTCGCTGGCTCTTTACGCAAGAAAAAATGGATTTGAGTCGGTCAGCGTGCGCTGACCGACTCAATGGGATTCAGTGCACCGCATGTTTACATGTGCTGGGTGTGCACGCCTCCATGGTGGGGCCCATCGTGATGTTCCTGATAAATCAACTCCATCCATCCGTTCTATCATATCATTTTAGGCGTTGAGTCCAAAATGGAGGCAAATCCAGTTATCAGGTGGGCCCAGAATCATGATTCTGAAGGCTTATCTGACCGTTGGGCTACTTCCACAGGGATCCAATGGCTGAATTTTTACATGTACGGTTAATTTGGAGTCCTCAGACTCTGTATAAAGTTTTGAGCTGATCAGATGGTGGGAACCCTATGATCTTATATTCTGGACATCTTTCAGGCCTGTTTAAGGTGAGTGGCTGAAATTTCTCTGATCTCCGGCGTATAAATCCTTGATCTTGGTCCCATGGAGTCTCGTCCAATGCCTTGGTGATGCCTGAGCGTTAAATCCATGCTTTTAGCATCCTTTCCAGACTACGCTCTTAAACATACCTTGCAACACAAACACGATTAAAATAGGCCGTTAAACAGTATCATGTTCATAAAATCAGGTAATAAGTGGGGTCTGATATGCAATATTTGACCCTCAACAACGGGGTAATGCGACGAAGGTGGGACGAGCTACCACCTGACAGATAAGCTTGCCACCACGACGAGAGCCTATCACTGACTAAGCTGTGAGAGTAAATTTGAAGGTTAAAGAGATCACTAAAAACCTTCCAAACCTTATCTGCCAGCGCCCCACAGATGAAGAGATAGCTAAGAGATTCAAACTAGGGCGAAATCCTGCTCGCTATCATAGCAAACACACTTAAACGCAAGGCATATCCCTTTCTTCTTAATTCTGTCTTCAACAGGGATCGCCCCCTGAATTAGCCTCCAGAGGAAAACTAAAATCTTGAGAGGGAGTTTTGCATCCCAAATCCACTTGGTCCACGACTTTTTTAGCCCTTCCGCTCTACAGATTTCCCATTCGGATTTGACTGTGAAGCTGCCTGAGCGATCATAGGGCTAGAAACGCTGATCCGGTTCTGTAGAGGTGCAGAAACCCCCCTTGCTGATGAGATCTACTACCTCTCCAAGTAGCATGGTTACCGCAGGAGATTGCATTATGATACCATCTGGGCCAATCACTTCTTGGACGCTCAGCTGAAGGAGATTAACAGAGATCGGCTGAGTAGCTAATGCAGCCAGCAGACCTAATCCTGTCAAGTTACAGCTCCAGAAGTTTAACAAACCTTAACCCACTTGCCATTGCAGGTGTTTCGACTAGAAACGAAATGCATTTGATTAGGAAAATTTCTTATTTAATATCGATAAAGATGAGACAAAGAGAATATTCATTAATTTCATTTATTCTGAGTTCATTAACATCCTCTTATTCCTTTGATTCCAAGATAGAATCTCTTAACAATGAGAAAATACACAAGTCAAATATAATCAAAATGTAAAATTTGGCAACATTCCGACGCATTTTCATCAAATCTCCAGGGGAGACGAGTTGTGCGGGTTTCCCATGCCAGGATCCCTTGGGAATATCCGAAATACCCTGATCGTCTATCAAAAATTTCAGCATAATGACTGCCCTCAAAGATAACCCGCGCAACTCATACAGGAGTTACGCGGCTGACGAGTTGCTCGGACCTACGCAACTTCCTTCCTTCTCTCTGCCTTCAATACCTGTCAAAGAGACTGACCTCCTGAACATCTGATCTCTTAAATGAGGGGGTAAGGGGGTATTTATATGCATCCGCACGTGTGAGCCATCAACTCCTGTGCCATGGGCCCCACCTCGCATCACCAAATCCTCATTTTCTGATGAAACTTGCGTGCCCTAGCGCAACTTGAGTGAGTTGCGCCCTCAGGTCTCATACAACTTGGGTCCCGTACAACTTAGGTCCCACACAACTTGTACTATTTTCCCTTTCCTTTTCATCCCTTTCCCTAACTCTCTCTCTCTCTCTAATCACTTTTGGTACCCCAACAGTAGGTTACTATGTAGGAAAGGGGACAACTTGGATAGGCATCTCCATAGGAGCGATGCATTAGCTGGAAGGACGTTTCCAGTAGAAGTTGATCGAGAGGACCCATACTTGGAAGAAACAAAATCTGCCCAAATGGTACTACCGATCTCAAACATCACAGTCCATATCATCTTCAGCTTGTGCTTTCATTACGTCCTTCAATCTTCTAATGTTGAGGCCACCTTCCTCTTTAGGCAAAGCGATGTTGCTCCATTTCAACCAATGGAGTTTTGTCTTACCTTCATGCCAACCCCAAAAAAAATTGGCGAATTTTGATTTCATTTTCACCAAAACTTGCACTGGAATAATGGTTGCTGCCATTGCGTGACTGGGATGCCACAGAGCAGATGATTGATGCCAGCCTGAGATAAGTGCCTAGCCTTCCACCTGTCAAGGGAAAGACTCCGTGGGATCTTAGGGCATAGCAACCCTGAAGTTCTGGGTTCAAGTGCCATAAATAATAATAATAATAATAACAACAACCAGGATATGATGAATTGAGTAAATTCATGAACTTATTATATTTATGGGTTTGCATTAGATATAAATTCTAGAAGATTGCATTTATTGCAATGCAACAAAGAAACTCTCTCATCCTTTGGATGATTTGGCAGATCCCCTAATAAAAACTAAAATACACAATACTTTTCTTTCATTAAATTGATCATATATGACCATAAATAGCAGCTAATGAAGAAACCAAAAAATCCTATGGGAAGACTAGTGATCCGGGTCATTGATCAGGTGGGTCCCATTGTTGATATGGAATCTGAAAAGGTCTCCAAAATAGATGGGGAGAATTTTGGAGAAATGTTGACATACAATGTTCTTATTCTTTGTTAATGTGTCACCTAGGTGGAATTTCTACCATGAATATTACTTGGAGCCGAATTTAGAACAACCCACTCATTGGATGGGCTGCATGCAGATGCAAATTAAGTCAAATGATTTGTTGTCAATCGATTTTAATGGTGCAGATTCAGATATTTAAGGATTTTATCCTTCACTAATATCTCCACCATTTCTTTTAAATGTATACCAGATAGTAATGCCACAATACGGAATAGTTTTCTTTTGACATTACACATTTTACTCCATAATTGACATGCAGAGGCAGTAAGGTTTAAGCAAATTGGACATCCAAATTTAGTTAATACAAACCTTCATAAGAATCACCAAAACCAACACACTGGCCATATTTAAATAGATTAAAAATCTACCATTATCAAATCCAATCATATAACTTTATACACCGAGCTTAAGAATAGAAATTAAATTACGTAAATAGTCAAAAAAATAAAATATATTAACTAAATTCAAATGATGTCCCATGCTTAAAATTCATTGGTAAGTCCTTAATTACCACTTCCATTTTAAGTATAATTTGATTTTCTATTAGGATGGTTTGCTCAGCTTTGCCTGCTTTTGATTTGAACAAAATTACTGCATGATCAATTCAAAAACGTGGACCATAACACCAGCGTCAATTCATTAAGTGTTACACCTTCTACCCCTTTATTTTATTGAGATGCTTCAAGTATCATGTACTGAACAACAACTCCATGTTTTTTTTAAAGAAAAGAGCAAATGACCCTAAATGATGACCAGACTCATTATATCTATGTACACTATGTTAAAAGCTCATTTCCACTTGGTGGGATATGGCGTAATGTTGACTTAAGAAATGGTATGATTAGTTTTGGAGTCACCACTGGCCAATAATAGCTCAAAATCTACATCAACGTGACACCATAAAATCATTACGAATTAGGGAATCAAATACTCTCTAACTAGAAATTCCTACAGTTTGTTTGTGACCAAAGATTTCGAGTAAATGCCTCAGTTATATAAAAAAAATAATTTTTTTTTAAAAAAATGAAGGGCATGAAATATGGTTTCTATTTTATAGGATTTGAAATTTTCTTCAAGGGATATGAAAGTTTTAGAAAGATTTAAAAAAAAAAAAAAAAAAAACTACTCAATTATAATCATAGAGATGGAGATGGAGCAGTTGACATTAGTTACGATTGAGGAGATTGACAAGTATTGCAGGAAAGTGAAGTAACAAAGAGAGAGGGAAAAAAAAGGACTTTAAAAAAAATAATAAAAAAAAAAGGAAAGAGAGATTATATTCCAAGAGAAAAGCTTTACATCTCATTGGGGCCAGGAGCAGAGCTGACAAAAAGGGGGCTCAGCTCGCGGCATATCGTAAAAGAAAAGAACAAACTCCAGCTATCTACCGGGGCCTGGCCCTTAGAGAGGGGCTGAGCGGATGGCCCCGAGCCCCACCTTGTCCAGGAAGATGAGGCCTCTAATCCTGGAAGGAAGGTCAGCAAGGCGACGAGTCGAGAAAGAGAGTTGGTTGTCAGAACCCAAACGAGCCATCTCGTCGGGCCGGGGCATTCCCTTCTCTGAGAACATGACTAACAGAGCAAGACCCAGACGCCCTTAGCTTGCCAATCCGCAACAACCAATTTTCCCAACGCAAGCTGGAGCCCGCAGAACCATTGAGAAGACTCACCACAATCCTAGAATCTGATTCGACCTCAATTCGGTTGAGACCAAGCTCAAACATATCTGAAGGCCGTTATACACTTAAGCATTCTTGAAGAAGAGGGTTTTTGCATCGTTCAACTTATTTTCTTCTAAATTATGCACTTAAGCATTCGTGAGAGTGGCGCCATCATTTGTCTTAGTGTATCCAGTCACTAAGTAGAGTCTTCATCTTGATGCTCTAATGTTCATAGCTCTCTCCTTCAATGATTGAGAAAGAAGATGGAGCTAATCCAACCGTCACAATCTCATTTGTTTAATCTCCCATGCTCGAATGATGAGTTAACCTAGTTTGCAATGATTCTACTTTGTTAACTTAGCTAAATGGAGAAGGAAATTATTATAGTGATAGAAATATTTGGAGTAGGAGCATTGCTCTCCTAAGAAGAATATAAAACTTTAAAAAACAAAATTTCTTAGTTTTCAGATGCTTTGCCAAATAAAAAGTATCAAGAAATTTTGGATGATCTCTAGACCCCTAGGTTTCTCTAGAGATCTCTACAATTAACTTGTCTTCTAATGTTTTTAAGCTAAACTTAACCATATAAATAGTTCTAATTAAAGAGACATTTAAAATTTCGGTTAAACCATAGTAGGGCTAGAAACTGTAATTTATTTATTTCACTGTGAATAATCGTAATATATGAAAGATGTGGGAGATCTTTGAAGAGATGTGTAAACATCTTAATAGATGTGTATGTTAATAAAAAAGAAAATATCTTAATCTACTCTTAACATTTTCCACAGATATATACCCTTTTACCAAGACTCATAAAAACAACAATACAAGAGTCTGTGCACAGCAAAACAATGTAAATATGCATGCATTGAAGTGCGTTAATTCAACATGAGCTCCTTATGGTATCAATTCCCTCTAGCGGGATAGACAACATAATTTCAAGACATGAGACTCATTGATCGAACGAACCAAGGAGACACTAACGCAACATCCAAGCCACTCATTGTTCTCAAGCTACGCACCATCAGAACAGAGCCAATGGTTTGGATTGTCTGGGTTGAGTTCATGTATATATGCCGCCTGTGCAAGCAGAACAGTCGCTTTAATTTGCTACGTGGTAATGAACTCAGACGTAGATGAATCCAAACCCTCTGTCTGGTGTCCCAATCTACGTGGTAATGCTAGCTTTTGAAGCATGGACCATCCACGACATGCTAGCCATCGGAGCATGGGCGTGGCAAGGCCCACCAGATGCACGGTTCGGATTCTCCAACCACTTGATGCAACGGGGAGTAATAACAAGGACTTCAGGTACAAAATTTTATTTGTAGCAATATAAATACATGGAAAAAAAAAAAAAAGGCCTCAAGCTTTCTCTCTCCATACATTATTAGAGATGTCTTTTAGTGAGAAACGCAAAGGCACGTGGCAGTAGGAGGGACGAAGAGGTGTTCCATCTTGAGCCATTCATTAGGTGGGGTCCATCATAAATGTACCTTCACCCAATAATACAACCAGTCTCAGTTGGGACCAACATGTTCGCTGAAATTAGAACATTGGTTGTTTTCTTCTAAACTTCCATTAACTCTTCAGTAAAAATGTGGCCCACTTGTTGAGTGCATTGGCCTTATTTATGTTTGGACCAATTGGTATATTCAACTGGGACCCAGCTGATGATTGGCTCCGATCTCACACACAAGTGCCACATTGGCACACGTGCAACCTCTTTAACCTCCCCTCTATTAATATAGCCTTTTCATTTGCTCACTTCCGCTAGCATACTAGTTCCTGGATGAAATTCTTTTGTGGAATTCAATGACATGGAGGCCAAACGAGATTGGAAAATCTTTCGTTTCTGCAAATCCGGCTGCTTTTGCTATTTTATCAAACTCCACCGATGTCCGTTCCTTGCCGCTGGGAGTGTAAGCTATCATGCATAGATCTTCACTAGCCGTACGGCGTGAAATTGCATCCGTGCCCAATACCGAAGGGACCACGAGGTCGACGTTGATCACCTTCCCACCGTCGGGCAAAGCATTCCAGCAGTTCTTTAGCAGCTGTATGCACAGATCATCGTCCCAGTCGTGAAGCACGCACTACAGCCATGTTTTAATAAGTTAGTGTTAGTAGTTTCAATATACTGAATAGCTTAAACATGCAAAACCAAGTATGTATGATTAATATTAGGGTTTCAACTAGCCTAATTAATTCTGGTTTCGGCTCCAAAATGTTTATTTTGGAGCCATGAGCCAAGGCCCAGCCCAACACCCTATAATCCAAGAAATCGGGCTTGGGATGGGCCTCGTCCGTTCCACCGGTCCAACATTCACTCCATCAAAATCAAATAATTCCCTTGAGGACAAGAGAGAGAGAGAGGTATTGTGTTTTTATTTTAAAAAAAATTCAAAAATAAAAGTTTATTTTTAGTAAGTAAATAAATATATTAATTATTAAAACTTTTAATAAATAAAGATCTATTTAACACTTAAATGTGTAAATTTTCGTGTTGAAATTCAGATTCAAAGCCCATGATATCACTATTAGAAAAGGAGCAATAAATGTCTTAAAAAATTGACTATTTAAGTCGAGCCTTGAGCTTAATAAATCTGATTATCTGATTATCTTTTTCCTCTATCTTCCACTGTGTACAAGATCCATCATTTTTCTAACAAGAGAGACCTCTCAAACTAACCTTCATAAAAATGTTATCCGCACTTGGTACACCTTCAAACATATTTCCTTCAACATAGTCCACACCTTCAAAACAAGTTCAAAGTAATTAGGCAGACATATGTACATATTCCAATATAAACATGCATCTATGCATGCATTCACTAATAAAAATATTTACTTATGCATGCACTTTTGAAATGGGTGTGTTAGGTATAAGGTACTGTTCACCACAGATACCATAACGTATTGCTGTGTATCGTGTTGTTTCAGGGCCGATAAGGGGCCAATACATCCATGGGTGATACAAGCACCTATCAGGCGGTCGCGGTTTGGCTAGTGACGCTGCCATGGCTAGGGGTCGGTGCTCTGTGGGCCCCACCATGATCTATGCTTTTTATCCGCACTGTCCATCCATTTTTACATATCTTTTTAATACTTTATCTTATAAATGAGTAGTGATTGAATGTCTACCATTAAAAACTTCCTAGGGACCACTATAATGTTTATTTGACATCCAACCAGTAGATTAGGTCTTGCAGACCTGGATGAAGGCAAAAAACAAATATCAGCTTGATTCAAAACTTTTGTAGCCCCAAAAAGTTTTTAATGGTGAGAGTTCAATCAACAAGGTGTGGCCCACTTGAGATTTTGAACTACCTCAGTTCTGGGTTCATACCATAAAATTATCCGAAAAAAAAAAAGGATGGATGGCATTAATGATGAAACACATACATCATGTTGGGGCCACATAGCACCGACCACTAGCCATTTGCCACTTGCAGGGTGAGTAGCCAATCCGTTACCCTATCAGGCGATATCTACCAGTTTTGGACGATACGTATGTACGTACGTACGAATGTATGTTGAGAGAGAGAGAGAGAGAGAGAGAGAGAGAGATCTACCTGAGTAATGAGGTGCACTTGAAATTACGTGAGGCAAATCGAAATTAACACCATGTATGTGAGGGAAATGGGAGACTATGGAAGAAATACAGGTACCCATGCCCCCACCCACGTCCATTACTTGTTTCACTTCATTGAAACCTTCATACACCTCAAACATCTCTTTCAAAACAATGGCCGAGCCATTGCTCATGGCCTCATGGAACACCTTGTTGTACCTAGGCTCCTTAGAACCAAACTCAAACAGATCAACACCATGGGCCATTTCAAACGGTGGCCGCCCCCCTTCCATCACGAACTCCTTAAGATAATACATCCCCTCCACTGTCGCCCTGTCCAGGCACAGTTGCACCAGTGGGGCCACCGACGTGCCATCCTCGTCCGCCACAAGGAAACGAGACTCGTCCGTTAGGCCGTACACAGCTTCAGTCCTCCCACCCTCACCCTCTGATCTTACCGACATGGTGAGGATCGAATCCGTTACAAGGACTCGGAGTATACGCTCCAAGGCGGCAGCAGCATGCGGATTCGATGTGTGCATCTTTGCGATCATCTCTGATGTGGAGAGCTGAGCTTCGGGCCCAGCATCAGCTATGATCTCGAACACCTTTAGATCGATCGCGGCCCGCAGGGCCATGGGGACGCACATGACGTCTCCAAGGCGCATGGCTGCTAAACGGTTTGCATGATCGTGGACACCCATTTTATGTTTGTGCTTTTGTAGCATTAGCACACCTGACGCTTATACTACTATGTGGAGTTGTATTGTGAGGATTCTAAGATGAGATTGCATGCCTATTTGTACTACTAAAATTCAACATTCTGTAGATAGATTAATAAATAAAATTGGTAATTGCATTGCACTTGGACGACTGGAAAGTTTTTCAAAACTTCACGGCGTTCGGGAGGGGTGCGGATTTGGTGAGGTAGTGAGACCCTGACCGTGGGGCCCACCTCAATGATTTTTTTTTTTTTATATCCACGCCGTCCATCTGTTTTTTCAGCTCATTTTAGGGCATGGTCTTAAAAATAAGGTAGGTATAAATCTCGGGTGGAATACACGGTCGGGGTTGAATTACCAACATTAAAACTTAATGGGCCCACAAAAGTTTTTGATCAAGCTTCTATCTATGTTTTCCCTCTAGCTACACATGTTTTTGAGACCTTATCAACAGGTTGGATGGCAAATAAACATTAAAGTGGGCCCTAGTAAGTTTTTAATGGTGGGTGTTCAGTCGCTGATGTTTTCCAGCGGTGTGGTCTACTTGAGATTTTTATATTCTTCTTTTTTTCTTTTTTTGATTTTATTGCATATAACGAGCTTTAAATACGGATGGACGGCGTAGATATACAAAAAATACACCGAGGTGGGCCTCACTCCCTGAGATGTTACCCCTCTCGTACCTAATCTACGCCCGTTCGGGAGAGGACACTAGGACAGGAAGAAAAGAGCAAGCGGCGGCGGCGGCGAAACTTCAACCAAACAATAGAGAGAAACGCGCATGGGTAACTCGCGCCACGTGGTTGTAACTTTCATGAGATCGACTCTGTCCATCAGTTAGAGTTCCTCATCTTAACCATTTAACCCAAAATTCACGACCGTCCAAAATTAAGACAGGCCTCGCCACAGGAAATAGTCGGGATGCAACACTCACCATTAGTTTTGTCTACAACCCACTTTGGTGTTATATACCATCCAAATCCATTCCTATGATATGCCGGTTAAGGATGAGAGAATTTTCCAAATATCAAAGTATTCTAAAACTCGGGTGGGCCATGCCATATGAAGTAAGAGGTCTTAGTAGCAATTTTTTGGGTGTTCAGTCGTTCGTGATGATATTTTTTAGTAGTTGTTTGGAGGAAGATTAACATGAACCTTAGCATGGTTTTCTAGGGCCACGATTGCCGGATTTAGATTAATCCAACGGTTAGATTTATCCCAATCCAACCATCAACGGATAGCAACACTATAGGATTGAACATATGGGGTGTTACACATAGGGGTGTACACGGGTCGGGCCGAGTCGAACTGGCCTCAGCCCGTCCAGGCCCGTTCAACAGCCATACAAGGCCAGAACCCGACTGGGCCTAGTCACCGGGCCAACATATTCAGTTCGAACCGGGCCCGGCGCGAGTTTGGGCCGAGTTCGGGCCAGTTTCGAACCTTACAGCAAATTCATGAAAAGGGCTTTGGCAGGTAATCCGCGTCCCATTACAAGGCCCTCGATCAACGGTTTAGATAGTTGAACTATAGACTCCACAAAAAATCTAACTAGTTAGGACATTTACATACATTTGATAAAGCATAAAATAAAACATTTTATACAAAATAAATACAGTCATACACTACTGACTACTACTGTTGAAGAAATTCATCTACTGAGCCCGAGCTGCTATCTAAATCTTCATATACGTACTCATTCACCTCTCCCTCTCCAGAAGGTGGAGATAACTTTTTATCGCCCTCCTCTTGTATAGTTTGAATTAGACTTTTCAAACTATTTTTGTGAGAAGATTTATATGTAGTTCCCAACATCCTGTAAAATGCACCCAGACAGGAGAGAAACTTAGCTGAATTCTTACTATTCTTCTTTTTACCTGTGCAGCTTAAACCTGCTTCGGCATCATGTGGTCTTAGAGGACATCGCTGATGTGTAAAAGCTTCTTTCATACTACGCTTTAAAACGAGTTGGAATTATTCTTCTTCCAACACTAATAATTTAACTTCCTTCTCTGCCTCAGAAAGTTTGAATTGAGAAGTGAAAGCTTTTTTATTTGAGTCAAGAACTACTTGGAAGCGAACTTAAATTTCTTTTGAGGCTTTAGGACACGGTTTTGCATTTCTGCCCCGCTGGTTGTGAGAGAGAGAGAGAGAGAGAGAGAGAGAGAGAGAGAGAGAGAGATTTGGTGGAGTCGAGCCGTCGAGCAGAGAGAGAGGAGAAGGGTTTGGTGGGGACCGTGGCTGTGAGGTCGGGCGATCTCAGAAAGTGAAAGGGGAAAGGAACAGGTAGGGTTAGGTTTTATATATATATATATATATATATATATATATATATATATATATATATATATATATATATATATATACATCCGACCGGGTTGGGTCGGGCCAGGGCGAGTCGGATTCCGAACTGGGAGGTATCCGAACTCGGCCTGAACTCACTTTCGGACTTAGAAAATTGGCCCGTCTTGACCCGAACTCAGTTCCGAGTCAGGCTGAGTCGAGCTTTTTTGGGCCGGGTTGAGCGAGCTAACTGGGCTAGCCCAGTTTGTGTACACCCCTAGTTACACATGAGTTCTTATCACTGGAGCCAATGGAGGCCGTGATCCTGACGGTTGATCTGATAATCCCCCCAGTATCTCTAAATATTGGGAAAATCCGGCCGTCTGTTCTTCTGCCTCTTTTTTTGTTTCTGTCGATTTAGGACTAGTGTGTGTATAAAAACCGCCTATCAGCCAGCAATCAATGAAAGATTAAGATCGCCTTGTTGCATAGACTTCAGGTTACAGTGGGGCCTACAACCAAAATTGTGACGGTCCACTGTGACGAACGGTCAAAACGTTGCATTTATCACACATGATGGAAATGGTGACCGCCCATAAAGTCACGCACACCCCAAACCATGACTCTCTATCCTATCATCTTCACCGTACACGTGGCACGTCTATACGGTGATCAAGACCGTCAGGAAAAGCTTGACCACCCGGGGAAGCATCCGACCTTGACCGCAGTGTATGGATGAAAATGGGTAAGACGATCTGACAGTAGCTGATTTCCTAGAGACGTCTATTATACGGTGATCAAGACCGTCAGGAAAAGCTTGACCACCCGGAGAAGCATCCGACCTTGACCGTAGTGTATGGATTAAGATGGGTGATACGATCTGACAGGAGCTGATTTCCTAAAAGCAACGGCACCACAACTAGTGGCAACTAGTGGTGTCCTACCATTTTGACTAGTCATCATGCCACTTGTGTAAGACATCAATGAATGAAGACGTGTACCTTCTTGAAAATAAGGCTGACCCAAATAATAGTCAGCCATTCCTGTACGTTGAGTCAATCATCGGTTGTCCATTAGTTGCAACGGTGCAACCCATCTAATGAGCCGAACAGCCTGAAGGCTTTTTGCGAGGTGATCTACGTTGTGGAGCCTACCGGATTCATGGTACGGATGCCTTACACGAATGGCGTGTTGGTGGGAAAATATTGTACGGCACCACTAGTTGTGGAACTCCCGCATGTAGCTGATCAGTTCTCGTGCTGCTATGCCAACGCCTGCCTGATAAGACCATTGGGAAAAGATGGGAAATCGACGGTACTACCCTCGATGTATGGTCAAATTTCTAAAAAAATAAATTAAACCTTTCAAATAATTCATGAGTGGCCTTCTTACCAGCTTTCGAAAAATACTGGAAGAAAATGCCCTTTGTCTTTGGTTCATTAGATGTACTTAAGGGTGTACGTTGAGTTGAAATGAGTCAAGCTTGCCTCAGCTTAACTCGGCTTGAACACTGACTGACCTCAACTCGAACTCAACTCGGGCCTGCTCCTTGAGCCTGACTAGCCAGCTTGGCTTGGTTCGATCAGTAGGTCAAGCTGAGTTCGAGCCAAGATCGAGTCGAGCTTACCATCGAAGCATTTCCACAAACACCTGAGCTACAACTTCAAATTCCAACTAATTAGCCATGATTTTGGAACTTCAAAACGAAAGAAAAAAGTGCCCAATTAGAGATTTCTTAAAAATTATTTTAAGAATAGAAATTTTAAAATTCCAAACCCACTTATATTATTCAAGATAGCCAGTAAGTGCCTCTTTGTAAACAATATCCCCAAACTAGTTAACAACCCCTATATTGCCTCGTCTAGGTAACAAAAATCTCAAGTGAGAGAAATTGGAAAAAAAAAAAAAAAAAAACATAAAAATCACTTTCATTTTGAAGAACTTGTATTGTAAAGAGAAAGTCGACCTTTCTTACCACCAACCACATTTCGTTGAGTTATTTTATCAAACAGTTGGTGAGCAACATCAATGGCAAAGTAACCGAGTCATCGAACTGGTTCGATCCGAGTTCGATTCGAGCCGGATTCAATCCAAGTCGAGTCGAGCTGGGGCCTGCTCGAACTCATTTTTGAGCTCAAAAAATCAGCTCGACTCGGCTCGAACTCAGCTTCGAACCGAGTCGAATTGAACTTTTTCGAGTTGAGTCGAGCGAGCTAACCGAGCTAGCTCGGTTCGTGTACACCCCTAGTTGTACGGTTTTCCAGTGAATAAGAAGTTACATCGTGTACGGGACCCTATTTTTAGGCATGGCAAAGCCCAGCTTGTGGGACCCACACTGATGTATGTATATAATCCATGCCACCCATCCTTCTTGTCATGTCATTTAAGGGCTACGGCCCAAATAGCAACCTAATCCAGAGCTAATATGGGTCACATAATAGAAATAATGGTGATAGTGTCACCCGTTGTTGATACTTTCTAGGCTAACTATGATGTTTGTTAGAAGTAGACACCGCACAAGGGGGGGACTTTTTGGACCCAGGGCGAGCTGTCCGACATGGTGGATGGAACGTATCACCCCATTGTAGGACTTAAGCTATTGTACCAATGGCTAGCATTTCATTTGTTAGTAAAGGACGTGCGCATGTGACAACCATGACCCATATAACATGACAATTACGACCCATGCAAACCACGACCCATATGGGCCCACATTGATGTATGTGTATAATCTATGCCGCCCATCCTTTTTGTCGTGTCATTTTAGGGCTAAGGTTCAAATATCAACTTCATCTAGTGCTCGTGTGGGCCACATAATAGAAAATAATAGTGACGGTTGAAACTTTTCAGGCTCACTTTAATGTTTGTTAGAAGTAGACAAAGCCCAAGTCAGGAATTTTTCGACCCACGGCAAGCTGGCCGGCATGGTGGATGGATCGGATCACCCCATCATGCGCCTTAAGCTATAGTACCAATGGCTAGATAGTAAATGAAGTGAACACGTGAAAACCGCGGTCCATATAATATGACAACCACTATCCATGTAACATGACAACTACGACCCAAATGGGCCCATATTGATGTATGTGTATAATCCATGCCGCTCATCCTTTTTGTTGTGTCATTTTAGTGCTAGGGCCCAAGTATCAGCCCGATCCAGTGCTCGTATGGGCCACATATCAGAAAATAATGGTGACTGTTGAAACTTTTCAGGCTCACTGTGATGTTTGTTAGAAGTGGACACTGTCTAAATCAAGACTTTTTGAGCCCACGATGAGCTGAATGATAAGGTGGATGGATCCGATCACCCCATCATAAGCCTTAACCTATGGTACCGGTGGTGAAAACAAATCTAGAACGCTGTATAGCAATCTCGCTACATTATATGTAGTTGGGTTAACCATCAATCCAAGATGCTTAACTGGTCTGCTGATGTACAGTGTTTCAAAGATCGTGCATCACATGTCTTTACTTTCCAGAACTTGACTTGGACCATGAGCTGCTTTTCTTTCCCACTGCTGATTTGAAGGCTACCGACCAGCTAGATATGATCCACTGCTCTCTGCGTTTGAATCAATCTACATCCATAATAACTCCCACTAAAGGACCCAGATTAGGTGGTGACCCAACACCACCTAGGTAGCTGGTGGAAAAACTTTGTTAGCCCCCACCATGATGTATGTATTTTATGTACGTGGGCCATTGGTTTTGTCAGCTCATTCTAGAGCAGGACCCAAAAATAGAAAGATCCAATGCTCATGTGAACCACACCACGGGAAACAATGGGATTGAACATTTATTGTCGAAAACTTCTTGACCGCCTGCTATAATATTTATTTCCATCCAGCCAGTTCATAAAGTCACGTAACCATAGATGAATGAAAAACAAAAATATCAGTGTAACCTAAACTTCGATAGAACTCAAGATCCCCACTATTTCTTGTTGTGGTCTTCTTAGGCCTTGGATATGCCTCATTTTTTGGCTCATGCACTAAAATGAGCTAGGGCTCACCCAACACCATCCAATCCCAATCCGCAATTAAAAGAGAATCCTAGTAAGCCTGATTTATAAATATGGCTCTACCCTATTAAGGTCCTTCTTACTCTACATTATCATCTCCTTGGTTGGTAGGGAATTAATAGTAGGTCTACTCACATTGCAAGATGTGACTGGATGCCAGTGTGTCGTTTAAAATATTTTGGGGATGCGAATTTCCGATGACCCACACCAAGAGAAAGTGCCTGTAGGCAAAGGCTATATGAGCCAATGAGAAATCCATTCTATCCATCGATTTTACAAACTCATAATGAGACAGGACTTAAAATATGAGGCAGATCCGAGACTTAGGTGGTCGACGCCACACGAAACAGTGAGTATTGAATTCACGTTCATACTTTTGGGACACTGCTCACTTCCCATTGAAAGCGGTTACATTTAGGTATTAGGTCAAGATATCATTGAAGTTGGGCCATCCTGACAAGACCATGAATAATGAGCACAGCTACGAGTAGACAATGCCCCAAGATTCAAAGTCTAGAAGACCTTAGATATCCAATCTTTGGACTTTTCAGTATATCTAAGCAGCTCCAAGCTCAGACCCATTATTTTGGGTATAGGTGTAGCAATGTTATCGGTGGAAGTCCCTTGATATACATTGATATCCCTTCCTCTCATGGCTAGAGCTTTGTAGAATGTGAGGATTAGTGGGGAAGGAAAAATTACTCTTATTCTTAAAGGTGCAGAGAGTTCAATCATCACTGCTTCCTGTGACCTGCTTCACCTGATATTTGGATATGGTTAATGTTTGGGATTGTGTTCTAAATATATAGGCTGAAAAAACTGGATGGGCAGAGTGGATATACAACATATAATCAAGGCGGGCCCTACGGCAAGGGCAACACCCACTAATCTGTTACCCGAGTAACACCTGGGGCTGTCAATGGGCTGGGTTAGGTCCGGGCAAAAATTATGTCCAAGCCCAGCCTCCAATTCTAGAACCAAAGCCCCTGTCTAGCCCATGACGGGCTGAAATAGTCCAGCCCGAGTCTGGGCCGGGACATTTACACAAAACTTGAGCTGAGTCCGCCTAAGCCCAAGCCCTAAATATCTATGTGGATAAACGATATTTTGGGGCGTCGTCATGTGATAGAGAGAGAATGAAAGAAAAGTGGGAAAAAAAAATAATAATAATTTAAGTTTAGAAAAGGCTTATCAGGCCGGGCTGTATTATAAACTTTTTAGAGCTAAGCCCGGCCTGGACATGTTTATAATCGGGCTCCTGATTTAAGCCCGACCAGGCGTCAGGCCTGATGCACCAGCCCATTACGGGCTAAGCCTGAAGGCCCGTTGGGACTGCCCGGCCCGCCGTCCTTACCATGGGGCTAACCTTCTTTTATGTATTCTTTATCTACGCCGTCCATCCGTTTGAAAGATAATTTTATGGCATGATCCCAAAAACAAAGTAGATCCAATTCTCAGGTGGACCATGCCATAGGACTCCGTGGTGATTGACCATTAATGAGCCATAAAGGTTTTGGATAAAACTGATATTTCGTTTTTCCCTTCATTCAGGTTCATGTGAGCTTACCAACAGGTTAAATGGCAAATAAACATTATAGTGGGCCATCAAAAAATTTATCGACAGGGCGTGCAATCATCACTTTATCTATGTTATGGTTCACTTGAGACTTAGATCTGTTTTGATTTTGAATTCATGTCCTAAAATGATCTGAAAAAATGGATAAATGACACAGATATATGATACATATATCAAGGTGGGCCCCACCGTGAGCGCAGCACTGTCTTATGTAGGCAGGGGCCACACCTAACTCACTCTTAACAAACCATAGCCCCACTTATTAGAAAACCAAACACAAGCACGTGCTTGATCAAAGCGTGAGGTCAAGGGTCCTGAAAGTCCTGCAAAGGCATCTCCATGCTGGAAGGACTGAGATAAAATCACACCTCCTCCATCTACTTTACAGGGGACTGACGCGGACTCGGATTGTGCAGTCCAGCACACAGCATGACTAGGTACTCTTAAGCTGCTGAAAAATCTACGCGTGCTCCATCATGATATGTGTTTAGTCCCACCATTCATTCATTGTTCAAATATCAGGTGGACCACAGCAAAGGAAACAGTGGTGATTGAATGCCCACCATTAAAAACTTCCCAACTGATACAAAAGTTCTGGACCCAACTGATGGTTGTGTTTTCCTTCCATTCATACTGTGAGTTCAATGACTGGGGTCATGGGTTCGGGTGCCCATTGTATGGTGTGTGGGTGTGCTTGTGAAGAAAAATATGTATGCCTCACCTCCGATTTATGATAAGAAAAATCTGAAATGGATCTAGACCATCCATCATGTGGGCCCACTCTGATTGGCATACATAAAAAGAATCACTTTGATATGATGATCATAGACTTCCATTCAATGACCAATAAAATGGGCAGTCCAATCATTTATTGGAAAGATATGTATCTGATCATGGATCTGAACCATCTATGTTATGGTCCCAACTCAAGTTCCCTTTCCTCTCGAGTATCACTTTGATGCCATGACCCAACATCTAACCAATAGCTAGAAAATGGATGGTCCAGATCATTTATAACCAAAAAGCTTGATGATATATTTGGATTGTCCATATCATGCCCACCACGGAAGAACTACTTTGATATGATGAACCTAGCACTCCAATCATCAGCAAATAAAATGGACAACCTAAAAAAGTAATGGGGAATTTTATTTTATTTTTAAGCATGGAGTTCATCATCCATCATCTGGGGCAATTACTGATCGTTGAAATAGCCCTTACCTAAACTTAACCCAACTTAGTACCAAATTCAACATGCTTGAACGATCTGAGTTCAAGATGCCCTATCCCACGCCAACGCATTGGATCGCATTGGTGGAAAAGAAAACCTCTGGTACTCTGCAAAAGTATGATGAATGATAGGCAGACCCTTAATAAATTGCATCAAGATTACATGAGTGAAATACGCTTGATTCGAGTGAAATACACTTGATTTGAGTGAAATTGTCCAAATTATTGCCACCGGTTTAGATGTGTTGTGAACCAAAAAGGGGTTTATTTGGCTACCCGACAATCCAATTGAGGGACATTTATCTGACAGTTAAAAACGAAAAAGTTTTTAAGATTAAATTGCCCTTGTTTTTGGTTTAGTAGTTGTATGGTTTTTAGGGCCCATTTGATTTTCCATGATACATGTAAATCATGGTAAATAAGTGTCATATCCCGAAATTCGAATACAGAGTGTACATCCTCGGACCCGAGTCTCGAGTCGTAACTCGTACACAAAGTGTACTAACTTCATTAAATTATACGATTATTAACAGGTAAAAGTAATATTCATTTTATTACATTACAACTAGGTCCATTCACGATCATTCACACAAAATGATTTAAGCACCAACATCCGTTCATTCTCAACATTTATAAACATTCAATTAGCATAAGTTAGGCGTCATTTACCAACCAATACAGGTTACCAATGAATACTTGCTACAGACCTAAAACAATTCAATTAAATAAAATCAATCAAATACTTAAAAATCATATAACTAATACCATTATTCATTATGTATAAATCGGATAATCCTAACAACGAAAATTTTAATTAATTAATTAGGAACGGTCCAAATGCGGTCAATTCCTCTCCTCACAGATACGGTCTTGTCTCACATGTGTCATGCACCATTTCAGTCATGACTTCTTATTCTTGCACCAAGTTATCAGTTAATTTCTTATCTGTATGGTTTTTTCATCAATAAAAATGTAAGCTGGCCAGGCTTATTGAGAAAACCCAACATGGTTCATGTTTATTGAAAATAAGAATAATATCAACAGATTATGCACAATGATGTGGATGCGATAATATATAAATGTATTAGATGGGATGATCGTTCATCTACTTGGGTTGAAGATTGTCAACCTGCATCCACCCGTTGGGTAAGCTTCCATCTTTCGGTAGGCTTGGGCATAGCCTACATCTAGTAACACTCTACTAGGATCAACATTTCTTTCAGGGAAGGCCCCTAGGATCAACCATGCATTATATAAATGTAATGAATGATGGATGTTGTGTGAATACATTATTTTCATAATTGCCATAGATAGTTGTCTTAATAAGTAAATTCAACGAACAATTATTATAATTCATGTAATCTGGCACAGATTAGCATATAATTTACCACATCATAGAATATTGCAACAAAATAATCAAATCAGTACATCAATCAATCAAACCATCACAAATAATTTATTTTAATTCCAATAAATCATGAGACACGTTGGGTTACTCACATGAGTCTAATAGTATATAATCCACAAGGTAATTGGATTAGTTTGAATTTAAAGATCCTATCAATTATATCAATAATATTGTTATTCATCGAGTTATATTACACAGTGAGGCCCACCTTTGATTAACATCCTAGGTGGCCAACCTTAAATGATCTAAATAATTAAATTCCATATATAACATATTCATTAAATTCAATTATCAATATTTAGATTTTCTTTTTAAGATCCTGAAATTAAATGACAAATGATTGATTGGGATGGCCCATCAAATTATTGGATCATTCATATTCTTGAGATCTTGACATATTTTACTTCTACACATTGTATGAATGGTATGAATTTAATTACATATACAACGATGGCCCATCTCGACCTTTTACGCCAAGTGATACCAACACTTACACAAAAATATGAGGTTTCATCATTAAACATTTTCAAATCTGATCAATGTGACCCATCCGATGGTCAGATTAATTTGGAAGTTTGGGCCCTTATATATTTTAGCCTTAAGGATCGTATGATCCGTACAGATTTAATCTGATTCATACAAAAAAAGTAATGAGAAAATGGACAATAACTTACCCGATATAATCCCTCTAAAATCCTCTCCCTTTTTCTGTAGGGTGTCGTATGTAGGAAACTTCTCCCGTATTCCTTTTTAAAGAAACTTCTCTAGAAGATCACATCCTCCCTTGTTCTAAATTTGAAATTTTTATGACATTTGATTATATATATATATATATATATATATATATATATATATATATATATATATATATATATATACACTCTAAGAATTGATCCCTTAAACTCTCTCTCTCAACTAAGAGTGCTTATACCAACTCAACTATTGACATTTTTTTAATTAAAATAAAATATTTAACTTTTTATTTTATTTTTTAGTGCACTAAAATTTAGGGTTGTTACATTATACCCCCCTTAAAATAAAATCTGATCCTCGAGATTTGGAAACTAGCATTTCGAAGTTTTTTTAAAAAAATTTGACGCTAGTTATGATGACATTATGGATAGCTCCAGACACTAGATTGGTCTCTTAAATTTTTTAAAAATTTTTTTAGTAATGAATCTGTAATTATGTAAAATTTTGTCAAAAACTAAGGTCCGTCAGACTGTACACACATTTTAGCATCCCACCCTTCCTGTCTGATCTTAGTGACATGGCGAGGATCGTATCAGTTATAAGGACTTGGAGTGTATACTCCACGGAGGTTGCAACATGTGGATTCAGTCTTGCAACCATTTCCAATGGGGAGAGCATAGCATTGGGCCCAATACTGGCTTTGATCTCGAATGCCTTTAGATCAACTGTGGCTCACAGGACCATTGGGAGGCAGATGACGTCGATCTGCTAGACTGATGGCCATTAAATGTTTTGTATGATTATGGATGTCCATCTTATGCATATGCTTCTGGTGTTGGAGTGTTAAAATCCCTTGATATATATTGATACACTATCATCTAACAACGTGAGATTTTAGAGAAAGTGGTTATCTAACATGGTATTAAAGTGGAGTTCTTGTGTTTAAAGGTTGATAGTAGCAAATATGTCTTACCAATATATTTGAAAATAAGATTTTCATATTTTTTTTCAACGTTATGAGATAGATATAGATTTTTATCTTTATTTTTTTAAAAAATAAATAAGAGATCATACTCGTACCGATAACTGTGGTGGCCATTACGACCACTATTACCCTTACCAAATACCTTGATTAGGTCTAACAAATATTTTATTATCTACTATGCAAATATCACGGCAATATGCCAATGGTAACTAATTAATCATTAACCTTTTAACTTGGGAAAGTAGATTGCCTATGGGGGGCGCGACATGGCCCAAGCTCTACAAGGCCCACCATAATATGTGTTTTCACTACACCAAAATCGTCAAACTGGTACGGTTGAGAAATTGGTTCAGAAACGGCTCTAAGCCGCTCCTTGATTTGAAACGGTAATCAACCGTACTGGAGTCATTGTGCTTTACGCTGTTCTTTCCACTATTTTGTTGGTGCATTGTAATTGAGTGTCGGATCTTCTTATTTCTTCTTATTTGTTTTATTGTTTTATTTTGAAACAGATGGACGGAATGGATTTGATTAAAAACCTCTGAGTGGACCCCACAAGGCCCAAGAGGCACATAGCTCTATATCTGCCGCAGACTACCGATGAATTTTAACCCTTTTCTTGTGCCAAAATCCCTAAAATCCCTCATTTCGCATCTCCATCGCCGTCTCCGTCTCCGTCTCCGTATCCGTCTCCCTCTCTCAATCTCCCTCTCTTTCGATCTTCCGATCTCAATCCTCTCTCTCGATCTCCCTCTCACTCTCCCTTCCCCTCTCTCGATCTCCCTCTCACTCTCCCTCCCCCTCTCTCGATCTCCCCCTCCCTCTTCCGATCTCTACTCTCTCTCTCGATCTCCCTCTCCCTCGATCTCCCTCCCATTCTCCCTCCCTCTCTCGACGTCCCTCTCCCTCTCGCTCTCCCTCTTCTATATTTTGAGTTCTTGTTCACCTTGCAGGTTAGCAAGTTCAGTAAACACTGCAGAAGCTGTGACAAACGTGTGGATGGATTTGATCATCATTGCTAGGTATATAGTTAAATGCTCTTTGTATTTTTATTTTTTATTTTAAAAAAGAAGAAGAAGCTTTTCTAAGGGTTTTCCTAGCCCATATGCGACCACACATGTCAACTAGGCAGGTGGGTTGGGGCATTCAAGTTGCATCGAGTGGGAGTTGGGACCCACAGTGTAGATGATTTGGCATCAGTGCACAATTGGAAGAACATAGAATATTAAGTTAATTAGCTTTGTTTCATTGAATGATGAAATTGGCAGAAGACGAATGATTCATGAATTAGGATTTACAGGTATGCCAGAATTTCTATGAATGCTTGATTTATCCATCTAATTCATTGGCAAAATGGGATTTATCACAGTTACTTTTTGTGGTGTGAGAAGTTGGAATACCCTCATTCATTGTTTTAAAGATCCACATGCATGTACTGAAAGTTCTCCATACAGATTTAGGGTCGGAAAATGTGTCAAAACTCAATTCTAAGTGGCACCCAAACATGCCCTGAGGCTGCATTTGGAAAGGCCTCCAAAATCTTTTTGAATATCTTTGGGATGCCAGCTAACTGATGTTTTTATCTTTCGATGCTGTTTGGGAAGGCAGAGCACTTGTTTGCATTTCTCAGCCAAAAACTGGTTAAAAATGTCAAGCAACCTCAAGGCTGGTCAGTGCTTATATGGGCCCTTGATATTGCGTGATTCGTTTGGAAGTCTTCAACCTGCATCGGGGGATTGGGTGGTGTGTGTTTGGATTCACTATCAAATTGAATTGCAATTTATTAGCTAATTAAATTGTGGTTATTTCTCTCAGCATTCTTGTGAGAAGATTCAGTCGCGATTTTTCCGAGAGCATAAGATATTTCGGCCATTCATCAGTTGTGGCCCATCATAGACATGCGCTGGCCTGGAAATCAATCTCATCCAATCATTAGATGGGAAACCCGGGCATGAGGAAAATGGATGCTTATGAGAAAAGAGAAAAGTGACCAAAGGTCCGTATTTCGCTCTGTTGAATGGTTTTCGGGGCCAGGCAAATTCAGTGTGGGACTCACCTGATGAATGGAACTGATCTTGCAAGCAAATGCCACAACAGCTCATGATCCGCTAACCACCTTGTCACTCCCAAAATCATTTTTTACTGTTTTAGGGCCTGCTTGCTTGAGAGCTTGCATTTCAAATACATGGATTCTGAATCGAGGTGATTGCGAAGTGTTTGGCAGTTTGTAGTAGAAATGCACTTGATTCTAAAATTAAAATGCATTGAAATTTGATAGTATATTTACAGGAGCTTGAATTTGATTACTAAATCAACTTTAATATTACTGATTAGTGTATATATGTGATGCTTCACAGAATGATTATACTAAGCATCAGGTGGGCCAGAATCATAGAATCATAAATTAGCAACTAACCAATGTTTTTTAACCATTGATTTACATGGCCAATGTTTGAACTGTTTGGATGATTTTATTAATGTAATTTTAGTAATGCAGTGAACAATTTAATTATTTTGGAATATCATCTAGTCAATGGACACCGAGTGTACACCAATCTGAATGTTTAGACCAAATGAGTGTAAATTTTGGTTCATGATAATCTAAACTGGGACCCATCATTAATTTGTACAGTTTTATTTATTTAAATTTATGCCGCGTATGACTTTTGTAAGTAACTTCAAAGTGCCTACGTATCATCCATCATACTCCGCTCGAGTATCAAAGTTCTTGTCTCCATGATATATGTTTCACCCAACTCACGGCCACCTTCCATGGGCAGCTACACGTGCCAGCTTGGAATGTGTTAGAACATCCAATCCGTGCATCACGTGGAACCCATCATTCAACCTAGATTTCAGACCATTGTTTTTACTGGCAATTCAGGTCGGCTATTAGAGAAAGCGATTAACGGCCTAAAAAGCCTCTAGTATCATAAACGTGTGGACTTCATCTTAGTCATCCATCCTCTGTTTCTTGTAGCCATTCAATTAAGTTTGTATGTTGTGGCCTATTGAATATTGTAATGGACCAATTTTCTTAAGATTACAGATCTAAGTGTTATTTCCAACCTTATGGAATCTAAGTATTATTTCCAACATTATGGAAAGTTTAGATCTCAAACAAGCATATCATATTTGCATGTGTGGCTGTGTGTATATGTTGAAATTACAACTATTCTCCATACTGGTTACTACCATGGCCATTAAGTTGAAATTACAACTTCTATGTGCTATTTAGATATCTTGTTTGCTGATCTTTCTTACAATGATCCCATTTTTATGCATGTGTTCCTTTAGCTTTTGCTGGTTTCATGATTCTGTAGCTTCCAATGTGATCATTTTATGCCTTTCTGTTCCTGTATTAGTCTTGAAGTGTTGCTTGTTCCTGTTCCTCTTTGCATTTGCATATTCTGTTTGATAAAGTGATTCACTTAACTACAGATGCTGAGGTGATTGCGTGTATCCGCTGGGATTACTCTCACTTTAAAAATGAGGTGGGGATGTTACAGTTGGTGAGGTAGTTTGCCAGGAAATCTTGTCCAAAATCATAGGGGGCGTTTTGCATTTGCTTGTACTCTTTCCTTCCATTTAACTAGCATTATTTTTAACAATAGAAAATAGCTCCATTAGAAAGAACTGGAAAATATCATGTTGTTAGGCTTCCAACTTATATTGCATTTAAACTACTGCTTGCTACAGTTATACTCCACTTCTGATTTTGTGAATAGATCTGAATTTTTGTTTCTATTTTCAGGTAACAAGGGACCCTCGTTTTGAATCTTTATGTGGAATGCTTGACACGGATGGGTAAGCCTTGTTCCAATTATTTCTACTAGGTCCCGCACGTGAGATACTATCTTATGTCTTAAGTTTGATTCTTGGAATCCTGTAACAAGGGACCCTTGTTTTGTTCAACCATTCTGAGTTGGCTGGTAAGTTATTTAATCATGGGGTGCAAATTGCCATCCATCCCTATTCTTAAATGGCTGGTAAGCTCAAATATATTTTTTTTTTTCCTGGCTCTAACAGATATGATCAATACTTCTGCACTTTGATTCATAGGGTCATAATGTTGTGTTAATCTCCAACCATCAGACAGAAGCTAAACCAATGATAATTGCCTTGTTGCTTGAGACATCACACCCTCATGTTGTTGAGAAATCTTGTCTGTGTATACTCAAAGAAGCACATGCATGACATTCCTGAGATGAAAAAGAAAGCCAATACCCTGAGTCTTAAGGAAATGGCTCTGCTTTTAAGGTATATCTGCTTTGTTTAATTCCTTTTCTTTCCTGATGATACATTTGGAAATACCCTTCAAAAAGATAAGACCATAAACATGGCATGGTTGTAAAGCAATCCAGACCTTCCAAATCACTAAACCTAAAGACGATGATTCTAATCATCTGATTTTTTCTTTTTCCATAAAATTCAGACTACTGACTATACTACCATTAACCATTTATTTGATAGCCCGTGCAAATGGGTTAGTTTATGCTACTCTTTTGTCCTTTAAGCTTCTTTGAATGGAATCTCAAATGTAGGTATTGAATTTGGAATGGGGGTAAAAGGAGGCTCTCTCTAGAAAAAGAAAAAAAAAAAGTGAATTTTGTAGGCCACTTAGCAGACCAGGTGTACTTAAAATATCCATATCAGGTGGCCCACCTTGTATCACTCTAGTGTTTATAAACATGGTGATAGTGCTTGCACTGGTCTGGTAAAGATATCAAAGCCAAACATCCAAAGGCTAAGATGACAGAGTTTGGATCTCCTTGTGGAGCTTGCAAGTTCCTAAGAAGGAAGTGTGCTAGAGTTGGTTGTGGTCCTTGTGGATGACCCATGGGTCCTTTTGCTTTTTGTTTTGAGATTTACAGATTTTAAGTTAATTGGTAAGTAATGCAAACTTTAAACAGACTCACAGTTGACAGAAAACTTATTGAGGTCCAACATGGAATGCATTTTGTGCTCATCTTATTGAAGAGTCTTTTGATTTTTATTTTAATGCCCATTTTTGAATTATTGCAACCAGGTTTTTGCTAAAGGAGTAGAAGACCAGGATATTGTTATTCTAATCATTGTAAGAGCCTCCCGACTTAAAAACGAAGATGTTATTGGGATGCTTGTTGACCTGAAGGATGTAATGAAATTTCCATAGGGATCCTCTTATTTATACACAGACAAATAATGCCTTTATCACTGATTCTTCCATTTCAGCCTCTCTTTCCATCTATACATACAAGAAGGCATGGGCTGGCATTCAAGAGGTTCATTTCCTTCCATTTAATCCAACTGATAAGTGAACGGCTCCAACTTATATTGACAGTGAAGCAAAAATGCATCGTGTTAGCAAAGGTGCGCTAGTGCAGGTAATGTTGCCATTACCTTTGTGGTTTTCTTATTGCTAACAACTCTAATTGCCATTACCTTTGTGGTTTTCTTGTTACTAGAGCAGTAGATGGAAGACTTTGATCACTTACTATAGCATTCCAGGTAAAACTATCCCAATCCTGTTTTCTTTTGCACATCTCTTTTGGCATTACTCTTTATCATGAACCTCATGTTTTGAATTTCCATTCAGTCTTCTGTGGATACCAAGAACATAACATAATGGTAAGATTAATTCTGATTAGAAGAAATTTCTATGATTTATGTATGGTTTGAGTTTTAACCTTTTGCACCAGTACTACTGTTAGGGTTGTCAACAGGTTGGGTCTTAGACTAGCTATACCAGACTAACAGACTTTGGGTTTGCCGGGTTTGGGTACCCATCAGGTCTTTGAACTCAGGTTTCTAGTTGGGTTTGGGTTGGCCCAGGTCAAATGAGAAAATTTACATGGTCAATGGATGTATTAGATTGCACACATGCCATTACCTTTTATTTATTTATTTTTTGCCTTAAAAAAATAAATTGAATTGGGTTCCTTCTGTCACACTGTTTTTGTTTTTGCTTTTGTTTTTGTTTTTGCTACTCTTCTTCCCCCCTAAATTCATGTGGGGTGCTTATGGGTTTATTTCTCTCTTAGTTTTTTTTTTTTTTCCCTTCTTTTTAATGTTGTTCTTGTTGTTGATATTTTTCTCTTGGGTGTCTTGTTCTTTTATGTGTGATGCTTCCAATGATACATTTTTATTTTCCTGTGGGTTGCTCCCATTTCTATTTTATTTTCATTGCTTTCTATTTTGCTTATAATAAGGCTATTTGGTTTTATTTATATCAAGCATACGTGGACTGGTAGATGTGAAGCCCATCTATGGGACAACAGCTGCAAGAAGGAAGGCCAAACTAGAAAAGGAAGGCAAGGTTAGTAAAACAATAGGGGAATAACCATTTTCAACATTGTTGGTTTTTCCCTTTCGCTATATATATATATATATATATATATATATATATATATATATATATATATATATATATATATATTGTTTTTTGGTTGATTTTTTGAATTGTTGGCCTAACTGCTAAGATATGTGGTTTGTCTGGTTGTTTGCATGTGCGATTGCAATCCAATCGAATGCCTAACAGTTTATTTGGGTGAGCCTTCTCTTTCATTCCTTCAAGTTTTTGAAATTTTCTTTAATCATCCAATACAACATCCTGTTTATTTATTGTACCTTTTATCCACATCACTGCAGTAGATCATGGCGAACCTAGTGAAGCATCAGGATGTGCAGGCCAAGCTGGTGGAAGAGATCGATCGGGTTGTGGAGGATGGACGAAAAGACATTGAAGAAGAGGATTTGCAGCGGATGTCATATCTGAAGGCAACGATCATTCTAGAAAAGAGTAAAGAATTGTTGGATTATAGAAGCATGGAATTGAAATGTGTACTAGAAAAGAAGGAAAAGATTATTGTGTGTGAATCATTATAGTCTTTTTCTTTTATTTGTATAATTATCTAGCATATAATACAAGTAAATTACATACCCCACTCTCTCTCATACAATGAACAAAGGGGTTTAAAATTGTTCTTAAAATTCCATCCTAAAATCTGACCGTTGGCAACATTAATAGGTGTTCAAAAACGTTTCTAAAATTGTGCCTGTAATGTGATCGTTGGTACCAGAACGGTTTAAAACCGTTCCTAAGATTTCGTTTCTAAAATTTGAAACGGTACTCAAAACGGTTCTGAACCGTTCCTGTTTTTCTGTGACGCCTTATTTAGGAACGGTTTCAAACCGTTCCTGAAGCATTTAGGAACGGTTTTAAACCGTTCCTAAATGACGATTTTGGTGTAGTGTTTATCTGCACTGTCCATGTGTTTTGCCTGCTCATCTAAGAGCACGAGCCCAAAAATGATGCATATCAAAATCTTAAGTGGACCACACCACAAAAAAATAGTGGGGATTAAATGCCCACCATTGAAAACTTCTTAGGAGACACGGAAGTTTTGGCCCATATTTGTATTTTCCCTTCATCTAGGTCTGTGTGATCTTATGAACAAGATGGATGGCAAATAAAACATCACCGTAGGTCCTAAGAAGTTTTCAACATTGAGCGTTCAATCCCCAATGTTTTTTGTGGTGTGGTACACTTGAACTTTGGGTTGCATCAATTTTAGACTCATGACTGAAAATGAACTAGCAAAATGGATAGAAGGTGTAGATGAAACACATACATCATGATGGGCCCAAATATAGAGGTTAGGCCACGTTGTGCTGCAAGGATATCCCTATGGCACCTGGCAACCCACTTCCTTAATTTGGAGGGAGAGGATTAGGTGTGGCCCAGTTTCAGCCAAGATGGTGCAGCCCTTACCATGGGTCCCACCTTGATGTATGTATTCTATAGCCATGCCATCCTGGATCATTTCAAGGCATGAGCCCACAAATGAAGCATATCCAAATCTCAGGTGAACTATATATAAACAATGATGATTGACCATCAAAAACTTCTTGTGGGTCATTGAATCAAGATTATATTTTTTACTTTTTCCTTCATCCAAGCTTGTGTGACCTTATCAACAAGTTGGATGACAATTTAATATTATGGTGGGCCCTAGGAAGTTTTTAATGGTGTGATATTCAATCAAATAGCAGTGGCACACAAAAATACTGTCATGTCAGGTCACCAAGAATATCCCCAGAGATTAGCTGGTGAGATTTGATTGGATCACATGCCACTCTCCTGAACATGCTTTGTGTGAGCTCTATTTCTGAGAAATAGTATTATAGTGACCAAGGTGAAAATGGTCAAGGATCTCCCAGGTGGGCAGTCCCGACCTTGCTCTTTATGGCCCACAAACATATGGTTAAGAGAAGAGGTACAAAAATGATCTACATCTGGCAAAACAAGAAAGGCCAAATATTAAAGGGCTAGAATCTTTCAATCAGGAAAATTTCAAGAGCATTATCAATTTGCAGTTGGTACACCAGATTGACGGTTGGATCATATAACCATGGTCAGAGAATCCCCTTCATTAGTGAACTGTAGTTTTGGTGATGAGCATGACCTGGTAATTAAAAATAAAAAATAAAAAAATTTGTATATATCCCGATTCTTTCTAGCATTTGTTTGATATCTCTTGCTTTTTTTATTCTTGAAAATTTGTAGCATACCAAGCTCATGACAATTTATAAATATCTCCCTGACGGGCTTTTATGGCCCACTACTTCCAAATTGCATGCTATAGCTTTAAAAAGGAAATGACCAAAATGTCCTTACCACCTGCTTAAATCATGGCCTTTAAAGAAGGTAGGTTGAGTCTGACATGGAAGGGAAACTATATTAAATTAAAGGAAACTATATTCTTTTTGGTACAGAATACATGATTTCAATCAGGCCCAGTTATAAAAATACTCTCACGAGCCATTATAAAATTCATGCCTACCAGTAAGTTCAGCTTGCGTGGCCCACCTGAGTTTCGGATCAGGTTGGTTTTTGGAATGTCACTTCATCTTAATGATTTGCACCTGATGAATGGATTGGATGGAATATAAATACTATCGTTTGCCACGTTCACAATCTACAATATGTGGTTGGTGTTCCCTCCCTCTCCATTGGTCCCTGTAGTGTGGCCAACCTCAGTTTTGTTTTTTTTTTTTTAGAGGATGAATTTTGGCTGCTAGGCCTAAAATCAAGGGACGCACCCGATGTCCCGTGAGGAGTGGACCCAGCTCGATTGTTGTAGGCACTACGTACAACAGGTGGGGTAGGGGACTCGGGTCCAATATAAGCAGGCAACTCACCTGGTTAAAGAGTTTGATGAAAGATACAATAGTCGCCCCACACACAAACCTATGGTGGGTATCCCATCCCCATTGTTCCCTATGGTGTGGCCCACCTGAGAACGGAACCTGATGGAGAACGGATTTTACATATCCAACGTGGGCTCATTTGAAAGGCAGGTGCTAGAAATGTGCTTGCATGGTCCATCTGATTTGGTTTTGAAACCAAATGTTAATGGTCCACATTCAATGGAAAACTGATGGGAGGATCCTCTGTTCTAGGTGTTCTATGTGAATTCCGGTTTGTGATCAGTAAAAGTAGTGCATGTAAGGTCTTTATTTGGTGGGCCTTATTGATCAACGGTTTGGATTGTCCTAAAAGTTGGATAAGCAATCGGGTAAACCAGTGGGCTCCACTGCATTGTGATATATCCTGAGATTTGCATAAGGGGTGGAATGCTATAACTGTGATAGGCACACAGTATTTTAGAACAACTAGGATGATTAGCGTGATGGGGTTTTCCTTCTCAGTTTAGAGGAGAGATAGTGCAGATTGGATGCCTCAAATCTTGGCATTATCGCGCTACTCGACCAGTCGAGTGGACTGCTCGACTGGTCGAGGTTCGCTTAACTTGAAGTCCAGCGTACTAGATTTTTTGGCCTCAACCAGTCGAGGGCCTGGCTCGACTAGTCGTGGGTTACGTAGATTCTGCATGGATTTTCTGTGGACTACGTAAATTTGAGGCGGTTTCATAAAGGTGTAGAAGAGGAGTTGCCTAAACTATAAATAGGGGTCCCTAGGGCTATTCTAGGGTATGCTGAGGCTTCCTAAAGTGATTTTAAAGGAAGAGAGAGAGAGAGAGAGAGAGAGAGAGAGAGAGAGAGAGAGAGAGAGAGAGAGAGAGAGAGAGAGAGAGAGCTTGTGGAAGGAAGGATTCTAATCATAAAAGTGATCTACTGCGCAGTCGACGTCTCAGCGCTTCTACGTCCTCATGATCGGTAAGATCTCTCCGTTTTCATTATTCTCTTATTGTTCATCCACTCCTACGTGAGTGAAGAAGGTTTAATCTAAGCGGTGTGTACTTTTGATCGGTTGTAACGTTCTACTTCATAGTGAATTGTTGCTCTGGACTAGGTCCCGTAGTCTTTACCTCTTTGAGGGTTTTCCACGTAAAACCCCTTGTGTCGTGTGGTTCATGCTTTGAATTATTTCATTGCTTTATTATATCCCATAATTCTAGTATTTTTGGGAGGCAAGATCCTAAAGTTTTGTGTAACGCACCCCAACAAAGTGGTATCAGAGCGTCCAGGTTGATTGAATGGAGTGGGATCAGTTCTGAATTATGGAAGGTGGCTCATCAAGGATGATCAATCTAAATGGTTCTAATTGGACCATATGGAAGTTGGGAGACATTGGTGGTGTCTTTGAGTAACTCCACACCAGACGGAAAGATGTCCATAGAACAGGTAACTAGTTGTCTCTTCAATGAAGAGACAAAGAGTAAGTCTCAGGGGTCTACTCAACAAGAGGCCCTTGTGACACAAGATCGGGGGAGAGAAAAGAACAGAAAAAGCGGGAAGGCCCGAGTTAAATCAAGAGGTAAGTCGAGTACCAGGAAAGATGTTGAATGATGGAATTGTGGCAAGAAGGCCCACTATAAGCATGAATGTCATAAAAAGAAGAATGACAAGAAAGGGAAAGGAAAGGAGAAGGAAGATGAATCAGACTCCACCCCGGTCATTTCAGATGACAACGTTGTAGTTATTCTTTCAGTAGATCATGATGTTTGTCTCACGGCTACGAGTCAGGACACCGACTGAGTGATAGACTTGGAAGCCTTTTTTGATGTAACTCAACGCAGAGATTTCTTCACAAGCTATAAGTCAGGTGACTATGGGATCGTGAAGATAAGAAATTCTGGTGTATCGAAGATCGTAGGGGTCAGTGATATTTGTGTGAAGACCGACGTGGGCTGCATATTGGTTCTCAAGGATGTGAGGCACATTCCAGACCTTCGCCTCAACTTGATGTCGACGGGAAGGTTGGATGATGATGACTATGAAAGTCGATTTGTTGGTGGGCGCTGAAAGCTCATCAAGGGTTTGTTGATCGCAGTTAGAGGGAAGAAGTGTTGCACCCTTTACAAGGCAAGTGTCAGTGTGTGTAAGGGTGGGTTGAACGCGGCGAAAGATTCAGCTACCGACATGTGACACAGGCGTCTAGGCCACATGAGTGAAAAAGGGCTTCAACTACTAGCAAAGAAGCGGCTCCTTTCAGACGTGACAGACATACCTCTCAAAACCTGTATTGACTGTTTACCAAGGAAACAACATAGAGTTTCATTTGTTAAATCCGCTTCTCATGTTAATAAATTACATGCATTAGATTTGGTTTATTCTGATGTTTGTGGTCCTATGAGGACAAAAACCTTAGGTGGGGCATTGTATTTTGTCACTTTTATAGATGATGCATCTATGAGGGTTTAGGTTTATGCTTTGAAATCCAAGGACGAGGTCTTTGGTGTGTTAAAAATGTTTCACGCTATACTCGAGAGAGAGATAGGTAAATCATTAAAGCGCATTCGCACTGACAATGGTGGTAAATACATTGTTGACTTCCATGAGTATTGTAAGTCCCTGGGTATACGGTATAAACAAACGATTCCCAAGACCCTCTAACATAATAGTGTGGCTGAGCGAATGAATCGTACCTTTGTAGAAAGAATCAGATGCATGTCATCCCATGCAAAGTTACCCAAGATGTTCTGGGGAGAAGCAATGCACACGGCAGTGTATTTGATAAACAGGTCTCCATCAGCCCCGTTGAATGAAGAAGTACCCGAGAAGGTGTGGATTGGATAAGATCCATCGTACAATCATCTCAGGGTGTTTGGATGTAGGGCATCCGTTCACGTACCAAATGACGAGAGGTCCAAGCTCGATACGAAGATCAGTCAATGTGTGTTCTTGGGGTACGGTGATGAAAATTTCTGCTTCAGATTGTGGGATCCGACCGAAAAGAAGCTCGTCAGGAGCAGAGATGTGGTTTTATTTGAAGATCAATGTATAGAAGACATTTGTAAGCCTGAGAAGACCCAGTCTAGTTCAGGTGAGCTAGAGAACATGGATCTGGTTATTCCTCCTTTGGTGCCTGATGATGGAGGAGTACGGTAAGGTGCAGAGGACAAAGGAGTTCCTACAGAAGATGGACCGGGAGAGCAGCCCCCGCTTGATCCACCTATTGAGCCACAAGTGAGGAGGTCATCTAGGGACAAACATCCGTCCAAGAAGTACTCGCCACATGAGTACATTATACTCACTGATGAGGGAGAGTCAGAAAATTATTTTGAGGCCCTAGCCAACGAGCATAAGGGGGAGTGGTTGAAAGTTATGTAAGAGAAGATGAAATCCTTGCATAAGAACCACACTTATTATATGGTGAAATTGCCTAAGGGCAAGAAAGTTCTGAGTAACAAGTGGGTGTTTAGAAAGAATGTTGAGTAGAAGAATTCACAAACGAGGTTTAAGGGCAGACTTGTGGTGAAAGGGTTTGGTCAGAGGAAATGTATAGACTTCGAGGAGATATTCTCACCAGTGGTAAAGATGACATCCATACGGGTGTTGCTTGGGTTAGCGGCTAGCATGGATCTGGAGATAGAGCAGTTAGATGTTAAAACTACCTTTCTCCATGGTGACTTAGAAGAAGAGATCTACATACATCAACCAGAGGGGTTTAAAGTCAATGACAAAGAACATATGGTGTGCAGGCTAAGGAAGAGCTTGTATGGGCTGAAATAAGCTCTAAGGCAATAGTACAAGAAGTTCAACTCGTTCATGTTAAAGCATGGATATGACAGAATGGAGTTAGACCATTGTGTGTTCACACGCAAGTTCTCAGATGATGATTTCTTGGTTCTGCTGTTATACGTTGATGACATGCTCATCATAGGTAAAAATATCAACAAGCTTGATAGGTTAAAACAGTAGTTGGGTAAGTCGTTTGTAATGAAAGACTTAAACCTAGCTAAACCGATCCTAGAATGGAGATAACCTGTGACAGAAGCAGAAGAAAGCTTTGGTTGTCACAAGAACGGTATATTGAAAAAATCCTAGAGCCGTTCAATATGAATGCAGCAAAGCTGGTCAGTACTCCACTGGATGGTCACTTCAAATTGAGCGACAATCAGTGTCTAAAGACGAAGGCAGAAGTGGATGAGATGAGGAAGATACCCTATGCATCAGTGGTAGGAAGTTTTATGTATGCAATGTTGTGTATGCGCCCAGACATTGCATATGCGGTTGGTGTTGTCAGCCGATATCTTGTCAATCCTAGCAAAGAACATTGGGCAGCAGTGAAATGGATACTGCGGTATCTAAGAGACTCATCCAGATTAAGCCTATGCTATGGTGGCGGAAGATCTATGTTAGAAGGCTACACAGATGCAGATATGGCAGATGACATAGACTCCAGGAAGTCTACATCGGGGTTCATGTTCACGTTTACATGGGGAGCGGTTTCTTGACAGAGTAAGGTACAAAAGGTCGTAGCATTGTCAACGACAGAGGCCGAGTACATTGCGGTCATAGAGGTATGTAAAGAGATGCTTTGGATGAAAAAGTTCTTACAGGAACTTAGCCTGAAGCAGGAGCAGCACGTGGTCTATTGCGATAGTTAAAGTGTTATACACTTGAGCAAGAATCCAAGTCAGCACTCAAAGTCGAAGCACATAGAGATTTGGTATCATTGGATCAGGAATACTTTGGAATAGAATGTGTTACAGCTTGAAAAGGTCCACACAGACGAGAATGGGTAAGACATGATGACCAAGGCATTGCTCAAGGGTAAATTTGAGGTTTATAAAAACCTGACTGGCTTGAAGAAGGCGAATTCCTCCTGAGTTGAAAAGGGGGACTTTTGATGTGATTTTCCTCCTCAATACAAAGAAGAGGTAATGTAGATTGGATGGCTCAAATCTTGGCAGTACCGTACTACTTGACTAGTTGACTAGGCTGCTCGACTGGTCGAAGGGAGCTGCTCGACCGGTCGAGACTCGCTTGACTCAAAGTCCAGCATGCTAGATTTTTTTGACCAGTCGAGGGTCCACTTGACCAGTTGAGGACCTAGCTCGACTAGTTGAAGGTTACGCAGATTCTACGCAGATTTTGTGCGAAGTGCGTAAATTTGAGGCGGTTTCGCAAAGGTGTGGAAGAGGAGTTGCCTAAAGTATAAATAGAGGTTCCTAGGGCAATTATAGGGTATGCTAAGGCTTCCTAAAGTGATTCTAGAGGAAGAGAGAGAGAGAGAAAAAAAAAAGGGGGGGGGGGGGGGGGGGGAAAGCTTGTAGAAGGGAAGATTCTGCTTGTATAGGTGATCTACTGCGTAGTCGATGTCTTAGCGCTTCTACGTCCTCGTAATCGATGAGATTTCTCCGTTTTCATTATTCTCTTATTGTTCATTCACTCCTACGTGAGTGAAGAATGTTTGATCTAAGCGGTGTGTGTTTGTGATCATCGGTTGTAACGTTATACTTCATAGTGAATTGTTGCTCTGGACTAGGTCTCGTGGTTTTTACCTCTTCGAGGGTTTTCCACGTAAAATCTCTTGTATCGTATGGTTTGTGCTTTGATTTATTTCATTGTTTTATTATATCTCATAATTCTAGTGTTTTAGGGAGGCGAGATTCTAAGGTTTTTTGCAACGCACCCCAACACAACGTGTCCGCTTTTGAGAAGAAGAGTCCTATATTAACAGGGCTGGGTCCCAATCCTACACCATGTTAGAGAGATAGGCACTCAATTTCACAGCAATGGAGACATAACAAGGTACGCACTACAGTTCTTCATATCTCCGTATCCAATGCACAGCAAGACTCATTCAATGCACAGCAAGATTCATTCAATTCTGCATATTAGAAACTTACAGTGCATACAAATACTCGGGTGTTCCATGTGCGCAGGCAGGATTATTACTTTAATTCGCTGCCTGTTGATGAACTCATACATAAATTAATCTTGACCACACAACCGCTTTGTGAAATGAGGACTAATAACAAGGACTTCAGACTCATAATTTTGTTGGTAGATGTATTAAAACATAAAAAGAGAGTAAAAAAAAAAAAAAAAAAACACTAATCTAGCTTTCTTTTCCCATAGATTACTAGAGATATCTGTAATGAGAAATGCAAAGCCACGTAGCAGTAGGAGAGACTAAGAGGTGTTCCATCCTGAGCCATTCATTAAGTGGGGTCCATCATGAATGTACCATGACCCAACAATCCAACTAGTCTCAGTTGGGCCAAACACGTGTCGTTGTTGAATTTATGGGTATATTCAACTGGGACCCAGCTGATGATGGGTTCGGATCTCACACACGTGCCACATTAGCACATGTGCAACCTCATTAACTTCCCCTCTATCACTATAGCCTTGTCATTTGCTCACTTCCACTAGCATGCTAGTTCTTGAGCGAAATCCTCTTGTAGAATTCAATCACATGAATGCCCAGCGAGATTGGAATATCTTTTGTTTCTGCAAATCCGGCTGCTTTTGCGAGATTGTCATACTCAGCCGCCGTCCGTTCCTTACCGCCGGGACTGCAGGCCATCATCAATAGATCTTCAACGGCCGTCTGGCGTGAAACGGCATCTGTGCCGAGTACGGAAGGGACAACGAGCTCAACATTGATTACCTTTCCACCGTCAGGCAACGCATTCCAGCAGTTCTTTAACAGCTTTACGCAATGATCATCGTCCCAGTCGTGAAGCACAAACTGCATGCAGCCATGTTTGGGTTTTAAATTTTCAACGTTAATAGCATAAATACAATGGACAGCTTAAAGACACATAACCAAGCTTGTATGGCTAATCTTAGGGTTTCAAATGGGCTAGTCTGGTTTGTTCTGCAACTAGAGCTCTCGGTGGGCTGGCTGAGTTCTGTCCAATCCCAGCCCACAAAGTAAAACCGGGCCTGACTCCTGCTGGGCCCTCATGGGAAAAAAGAAATGGGCCCGAGCCCATGTGTCTAATAAAGGGGTTCTAATATTTCAGCCCATAGACAACCGTGGCACTCATGGCCATGTGGGGAGATTAGGATGGATGGTGGCTCATGTAACACTTGTAACATAGGCATAATAATACACGCGGCACGTGCAAGGCATTAAAAGATTAATAGTGACCCATGTAGATAAAAATAAATAAATAAACATCTAACTAACCTTCATAAAAATGGTCTCCACACTTGGTACACCCTCGAACATATTTCCACCCACGTGTTCCACGCCTGCAAAACCAGGTAAAAGAACTTAGGCCCATAGATACATCCATCCAAACACATGTACCACTATAAATATGCATGTATGCATATATACACCTATTTACACTCCGGGTACAATCCTCGCATGGGCAAATGTGCAAATGAGCTTTTAATGACTAGGAAATAATACTTAGATCTTCTGTCTAAAAAAATTAGATACTGTCATTCTTTAGGTGGGCCATGACATACGAAATTGGCCGTTAAAAGAAATTTTTAGCCTTCCATTTGTTTTAATATGCTGCAGCCCAAGGGAAGTATGCAGCGACCTCATTTTTATGACAAAAGACTAAACGGTGGAGCTCTATGGATGTAAAGCTCATATCTCAGACACATGTCACACGGTGACATACACTAAT
>JAJHSJ010000857.1:0-54422 GCA_021015155.1 Magnolia officinalis | reverse complement strand
TTTAGAATTTTACCAATAATTTTTTAGAATTTTATTCAGAAAAAAAAAAAAAAATCAGCCATTTATAGTGCCATTCTCAGACAATATGGCCATGCATTATTCAAATTCCCATGCAAAGATTATGTACATAGATCCAACTCATACAGACCTATATAGTGCATGATTGTGGCCCTACAATTACTAAATGAGACTGAAGTTTGCAAGCAAATAGATTTATGAATTGCTGGGGATTCCACAGGCAATGATGAAAGACAGAGATAATACCTGTTCGTGTCAGTAGAAATGTTTGAAGACGTAGCAGAAACCAAAGAAGAAGATTCCTTGGTTTCACCTCCTGAAATATTTTCAACACGATTAATACAATCCTCTGAAAACTTTCCAGGGAAAACAATAACAGGAGGTTATAGTCAAGATACCCTTCGAGTCAACAGGTGCTAGCAAAGAAATGCCTACGAATACAAATGCCATTCCCAGAATGAACATCAATGTCCTTAGCACATTGAAGACCTGTTGAAAGGACTCTTTAATAAGATTTGCATAAAGAAACGTAACAGAAGTGAAGAGTCATGACTGAGACAGCGTGGATCCAGGCTAACCTGATATTCTTGAAAATATACAAATCCTGTACAAATGGAGAACAGGGTCCAAGCAATCTGAAACATGGGGACGATAAGCATTGCATCATACAGAGACAACCCTTCATTCAATCTAGCCATCTGTTCAAGAAGAAAAGCAAATCAGAACCACACGTGGAACTGAAATATTTTTTTCAAAATTTCTACAGCTGCAGCATCTGGAAAGATTGCCCAAACCACATCCAGAACATAGTTACCAGTTTCGCAGGCAATTAGGTCCAGACCCATTCTGCAATTCGCTTATTCCACATTATCTTCTCAGTTTGATTCACCATCAGTTGAGTTCAATTCATGGAAACAATTTGCTGAGTTTTCAGGTTTGATTTGACAGCACTGTTGCCTGCATGGATTGGTGGAAACTCAAGCATGGATATGGAAAACAAAATTTCACATCTGATGAAAAGGAAATACGTGGAAAAGAAACCACGATAACTTGTTTGTTTTAGGTTTTTAGTACACGTGATTTTCATGAAATTGTTAAAAGGTCAAAGGTCAAACAGTGCAAGCTGTCTTTCATGATGTGGATATCTAGATTTAACAGTTTTTTTTTTAAATCCTCCTAATCGTTTTTTTTTTTTTTTTTTTTTTTTGCAGAACACCATGGAAAGGAAATCAACTTCCACACCTAAAGTTGTTTTAACTACGGGAATTTTACAAAGAACTACCTAACTAATATGGAATTTACATTCAGTACCTTTTTCAAAAAGATTTTCAACAACTACCTCATTAATCAATACTATTAGCATTCCACTACCTTCTGTTACACTTCTTTAACGGCCAGTTGGGTGGACGTGTGAGCAAATGGGTTGGCTGCTTGGGAAGGCCACACCATAATGTTTATGTAAAACCACATCCTGACCACCACATGCATCACCTCATGTTAAGCGGCCAAAAATCACCCTCATCCACGATTCAGGTGGACCACATTATTGGAAACAGTGTACAGGCAACAATCACCCTCCAAACTGTTCCCCTTGGTATGGCCCACCTGAATCACGGATGGCCTGAATTTTAGGCCCCAGCCCTAATTTTTGTGTGGCATCTAATGGTTAAAGTGGAATTCATATAATCATCGCGTTGGGCTCTATGAAAAGCAAGGGTGGATGTGTCTCTCCCAACAGTTTTCTTTGGGGTGCCCCACTCCCACCGAATCACAAGTCGGCCTTATTTTTTTGGCTCGGGGCCTAAACTGGGACTATGCATCTAATCGTTGCAGTAGATCTTACATAAACATCACAGTGGGCGCCTAAACTGGGATTATGCATCTAATGGTTGCAGTAGATCTTACATAAACATCATGGTGGGCCTCACCAAAAATCAAGTCCAAGTGTCCCTCTCTCAAACTGTACAGAGAATATATAGAGAAAAAACAGAATTGTATGGGACGCCACTCTTAATTTTGACGGGACCACCATAATGCTTACGTAAGATCCACTCCCAACATTAAAATATTTAGTACAATATTAGGCCCAGAGACAAAATCAGGTTGACTTGTGATTCTAGTAGGCCACACTAACTGATTGGGAGACAGATGTCCACATTTGATTTTTACAGGGCCCACTGATAATTATATGAAATCCACTGCAATAATAGATTCAACACAAACATTTAGGCTTGTATCCCAAAACTCATACCCATCCATGATTCACGTGGGCCACACTAATGGAATCAGTTTGGAGGGCGAGCGTTACCCTGTGCATTGTTTCCAATCATGTGGTCCACCTAAATCACAAATGGAGCTTATTTTTGGGCTCTTGACCTAACATGGGGTGACGCACCTGGTGGTCAAGGTAGATTTTACATAAACATCACAATGGGTCCCACCCAAGCTACCCACCCATTTGCTCGAACGGCCGCCGTGACAAAAGGTAGTGGAATGATAATTATATCGATTAATGAAGTAGCTTTTTGAAAACCTTTTTGAAAAAGGTACCGGAATGTAAATTCCATATTAATTACAGTTTTTTTTTTTTTGTAAAAATCCCTTAACAAAACATGGGAAAACATCATATCTGTGGAAATTGATTTTATTTCCACTGTTTCCAGAGTTTTCCACCATACAAACATAATGAGAACAATGTTTTAAATAGCTTCACTATGTAGTGTGTACCTTACGATACGTAAGGTCACGTAGCTCTTGAAAATAGCTTAAGTCATGCACAGCCTATGCCACACGCTATATATACTATGATACACACTACATGGCTTACATTACAAGTTATTTTTCACTGAAATATTAAAATCAATTAATGTTTCAACGATTTGGTACTTTTTCGTTTGTTTTTTTTAGTTAATCTTTTCAATGATTTAGTAAGTAATAGTATTAAATCGGATAGGTTGCTGTTTCTGTACCTCTATACCAATCTTCACCTATTTTTTCTATTATTGTAGGTTGTGTTTGGTCGAACCAAAGACTAATTTGGTGAAAAATATCATGATATTTGGAGCAACCAAGCACAACCGTAACTAAAAATCTAGAACTAGTGTGTAGCTTAAGCCTCATGCCTTAAGAGTGATGAAAGCAACGCAACACGCTATTTGCTATTTAAAATACTGAATGAGAACGCCAACTCAATCCTTGCTGTATACCTTCTATTCCAAACGTCTCAAGTTCAGGTTTACATCACGTAAGGCGGCCTTTGAGTTTTGGGTGAATTTGGGGGAGACAATTCGGAAATTTTGATAAATTTACATCTAAAAGAAGTAGCATGCTAAGGGAAATTATTAAAATAATTCAACAATTTTATGGGTCATCAAAATTCATTGGATTGGATTTGCTGAATTGTGGTAAAACGATGAATCAATCCAAAATGAATTATAAGACAGCTTGATTGCTTGCTTCAGAGAGTACAAGAGAGTCCAGTGCATTTGGAATAATGACCAGGAGAAAGAAATCATATGCAAAATCATTACCCAAAACCCTGCCGTGCTAAGAAAAACAGAAGCATGGAGTACGTGAACCAGCTGTGGAACTGATAATCTCTAGCCATGGTCAATCGCAGCATGTTAGACCTGGAAAAGAAGATATAGTTAATCCACGGATCGACACAGAAAGAAGACCACACAACAACAAGATTCGGTGCTCATAAGTTATATGCTGCCAGTGTTTACTAAGGAGTAAATGTCTGTCCAACTTAGGCAACTTACAGTGATTTTGCAAACAACACTGAGCATGATCCTACAGCACCAGAAACTGTGGCATAGGAGAAAGGCAGTAACATGCGCCAAATATGGTCTAAGGTCATGTCCAGGAATCGAAAGCAGAAGGCCGCCTATCCTGCATTTTCAGTTTTAGTTGTTTAGATAGTACTGTAATGGATGGCTGACAACAGAGCAAACGACTGTTGGAAAACAAAGAAATTAAGCAACACAGAAATCAGCATTTCGAAAGCACATGTAGGGTCAACTCCTACCAAATAAAGCAAAGCATATATGGATAATGCCTCACCTGTAAATAGAGTGATTAGCGGCAACAATCACCATCAAGATCATGCAGTAAAAAAGAAATACAATGTTGCTGTACTTCTCCACCAACTGCTCCGGCGTGTATACTGCAAAAAGATAATAACCAGAGATTTCAATTTGCATTTTCCTTTTTATATGGGAGTGATGCACCACCATTCCATTTTTTTACTCTTTTTTTCTTTTTCCTTTTTTTTAAAAATTATTGTGTGTGTGTGTGTGTGTGTGTGTGTTTGGGGGGGGGGGGGGGGGAAAGGAAATCAAACTCTAATGCAATAATTAGTCTACTATAGTGGAAATCCAAACTGCAATTACCTTTAGCATTCAAAGTGAGGGAATGGGCTCCAAATTGCAATTACATTACTTTCAAGTTGGGCTTGAATGGAACTTGACCATAATTTAAGGGATCTACCTCATTATGAATATTTGGCAATGCCATTAAAATTTTGGTTATTTCCTTCTGCTGACTCGGAGATTTTTAATTTGTTTCTTTTTTTTAGTTGGGAATAATGCAGCATTCAGTTCTCTCTTTGTTCCTTTTTTTATTGGATGCACTATCAAACTCTATTGCAATAAATTAGACTGATCTGTGGGAGTAAAGTCCAAACTCCAATTACCATAGCATTAATAGTGAGAGAACGAGCTCCAAATTGCAATTACTTTACTTTCAAGTTGAGCCAGAAAGAAACGTAACCGTAATTTGAGGGCTCTTCCATCATTTCCTTCGGTTTAAACTGAATGTTCAAAATTCAATACATTTGCGCATCAAATCTCAGCCTTAGTACAGTGGCAGTGAGCAGAAACCAACTAGGAAGTTATAGAACAATGAATCCTCCTCGAGAAGGCTAAGTATGCAAATGCAAATAACATATACTAGTTCCAAATGACAAAGTGTTAGTCCAATACCTGGTGACTGGTGGTTGCCAAAAGCAACAAGGAAGATGTTGCCAAGGACAATAAAAGCTGTAGCGACCATTACCCTGTAAAAGAGCAGTTGAATATACCGTAATCATTTACTTGACAAGTGAATGAGCCCGAGGCACAATTCTAAAACAAGCAAGTCTGACTCCAGAAATAACATACTTGCTTGTCACCGTCTTGTTCAAGACAAAGTACGCAAATGCTATATTAGATACAAACTGAATGGATCCAAGTGCCGCAAGAAGTGACTGCAACCAAACATCAATAGTGTTATTCAAGTGGCTTAAAAATGTATTGAGAATTTGATTGAGATGAAAGAAAGCTGTATATAAACCTGCCATAACTAACCAATCACCACTTAAACAAAACTAATATTAAGAAATAGAGGTTTACACAGCCAAGTTGAAACAAAGATTAAGGGCCTGTTTGGCGCGAGCCAAACCGGGATTTTTTATGAGCATTTGCATGCACTTTGCAATCCCCCCACTCGACAAAACAAGCACTAAAATGCCGACTCGATGAAAACCAGTCCAATTGGTTTTCATCAAGTTGACCAAAAAGCACGCTTGAAATCTTCTTTTACAGAAATCCCATCATGCAAGCGCATCCAAATGGGCCCTACGCTTACTGTAGTAAACATACAATTTATGCAATGCCAATCACTTAACATGTTTGTAGAACAATCAAGGGACAATGAATACAGATCTCAAAAGCTGGGGCTTAATTAGAATATTTGGTTATGGAAGTTCAGTTCAATAAAATGACATTTCAACATTGCCAAAGTAAGCAGCCGCAGGCACGCTTACCAGGAAATACGGTTACCCTAGCAAATAATACCTTGCAATTTCTTTCTTCCTATTTCTTGAATTATTTCACTAATTTACATTGCTAGAACACATGCTGTAAAATGAGACATTCCTCACATCTGTTTCTCAATCTGACATCTACGTTGCAGACACCATGGTGCATTTTGGATTGGAGGCATTCGGATACCCGGAAATCCCAATCTCCACCTAGGGTGCAGCTTCTGAATTTGGGGCTATTGGACAATGGAATACCGAGACATTCAAATGCCCAACTGGCATCTCGATAACCAAAAATTGGGGGGGGGGGGGGGGGGGGGGGGGGGCCTACGATTTTAATTCCCGATTTCCACAAGAGATTACACCCCTTGAGACGTATGGGCAAGTAAAGGTGGGAAACGAGTGATGGTTGGGATCATCCAACCAAAGTGGTTTTTGAGAGTGATGGGCAATCAAATATGGCACCGACATGGAGATCTAAATCAATGACGGCACTTTTTGTAGTATGGTCAATATGGACCATCATTTTCCTATCCGTTGATTGGATTGATAGGATCACCAATCACCCGACCAAAGTGATTTTGAGAGGGATGGACAATCAAGGGTGGGACCCACATGATGGATGGTGTAGATCAATGAGCTGACCATTTGTAGCATATATGGATCTTCCATTTCCCTAGGCATTGATCAGAAGATTACGATCATCCGATGCAAGTTATTTTTTTGAGAAGGATGGGCCAACAAGGCTAGGACCCACATGATGGATGGTCTAGAGCAACGATCAAGCCATTTATAGAACGATAAATTTGGGCTGCCCATTTTCCTAATCACCAAATGGATGGTTAGGATCATCAGTGAAAGTGATTTTTTTAGTAGGATGGCACCCAAGGTTAGGATCCACATGATGGATGGCCTAGATTAATGAGCAGACCATTTTTACTGCAATTAGTATGGACCATCCATTTCACTAGTCAGTGAATGGAAGATTAGAATCATTTGGCAAAAGTGAATTGCCGAGAGGAATGAGCAATCAAGGGGTTGGACCACGTGATGGATGATCTAGAATCAAGGGATTGGACCATCCATTTCCTTGACCATTGAATGGACAGTTGGGATCATATGAAGAAGTGATTTTTTCTATACTGGTGGGAAATCAAGGGTGGAACTCACATCATGGATGGTCCAGATTTATGATCTGACCATTTATATTATGATCCAAATGGGCCGCCCATTTCCCTAACCACTAAAATGGACGGTTAAGACTTAAGATCATCGGGCAAATGTGACTTTTTACAGAGATGGGTTATCAAGGTGGGACCCACACAATGGATCTAGATCAATTATCAGAAAGTTTGCAGTACAATCAATACGGACTATCCATTTCCCGAGCCATTGAGGATCATCCTACAAAAATGGTTTTCCAAGAGGGATGGGCAACCAGTGTGGGAACTGCATGATGGATGGTCTAGATCAATGATCAGACTATTTTGTAGCATGATCAATAAGACGAATGCTTTCCAACTTATAATTGAACTAATCGCAAGTTTTAGAAGTTATGGGAATCACAATCACTTGATCCAAGATGCTATCTGAACATAGTGATAATAATTTCCAACAATTATACTACGGTATTGCAATACCTGGTTATCAAAAGATCTAGGTCATCCATATGCCCCCAATCCAAACGGCCCCCATCTGTTGGGAACTTGGGATTGGTAGACCCAAATGCCAGCAGGTTCTTCAGCATGTATTACTATTATAATATTACATGATGTAGTGTGACTACAATTTAGCTAAATATCTTGTCCAAATGACAAAGGCGACCTGATGCCACCAGATGTTCAGTCCGAATTAACAACTTCAAAATAAGAAACAAATTTCTAACAAGGATCCCGACAACCTTCTCAGTCCTCAGCCGGGTTCCTTAATCAAATCTGTTTGGCGCAGACAAAGTCGATCATTTAACCTACATGAAGGCATGAATTTAACACAGTTTTGGAGTGTGACTCGCCTAGAGACCTAAACCAGTATGGCTTGCCCCAACTAGTTCTCAGTCCTTGTTTCAGTCCGGTGATTCATTTTGTTAGCAACCAAAGCCAAGTCAACTCAGTTTTGAATGATATTTAAAACCATCTATGCAGGGGCATGGATTAGCTAGCTGGTTTGTAACAAGGAAATAAATAGCAAGAATCGTGCTTCCATTTCCATAGAACTTAGTTTAGCATGAGTTTTAAGATAGCTGATACTAACCTGAGCAGCATATCCAAATGAAATGAAGTTAAGACAGTTCCCAAGAGCAAAAAAGAGAATACCTGCATATAAAGCGTTCAAGTTTGAAGTTGACGTTAATTAGCTCCAAATATGACACCTAGGCTTGAATTGACCCCATATATTGACAATAAAATAAAGGAACTACTATATACACCCACTCTTAGTACTAAATACATTCATCCTTTCTACTTTTGGCTATAGAACAGCACAATTTTGAACTTTTCTTTTGAAAGGGTGATCAAATTTATTTCGAATACAATTTTGAACAATTGTATCACCATATGTTGAAAGGATGAGAGTATTTAGACATCATCATTTCCTTAGAGTAAACAGCCTAAATCATCAACAAAGATAAGAAAGCACATTACCGACTCTCCAAGTCTGGAAGTATATGATCGGCTTTAAAACAAGCTTGCCATTGGTTCCATCACCGTCTTGCATAGCAAGCCTCTCTCGCTACAAAATTCAATGAAAATCATAAAACGCATGTCAAAATGGTTGGATGAAAGCATTAATAACACAGACACTATAGGTAATTGTGTCCAGTATATCGACAAACCTTACCAACTTGCGAGTACTAACAGATAACTGTAGGAAAAAAGGTAGGGGTCTAATAGAGTTCCTTTTATTTAGCATTAAAGATTACTTAATTACATAAAGAGGAGATGTTCCCAGAAAGCAGGAATAGTGTATCTATGCCTTCGAGATTGGCTTCAAAATTTCTCCCTGGAAATATGCCGTCAAGTAACTTATAATGTTAAACATACTTATATAGGAATGCATTTCACTTGTTTCCATTTCAGGAGCCAAGAAAATTAATTAGTGATTTTGGAATTTCTACTATTAGGACATGTTTTGGAAACGATGGATTCCATATTAAACAATGGAAAAGGTTTTTTCCTTTAAAGTGACAATTTGTGTTGTTTGAATTACAGAGAAAATGGTGGATACCTTTTTCTTTTTTTCTTCTTCTTCTTTTTTTTTTCTTTTTTAGAAGGTAAGAAAATGGTGGATTCCACAAAGCAATCATTACAGTTTTCCACAATTTGGATTCTTGGAACAAGAAGCTAGGTGAGTGTTGTGAGAGGAATATAAAATATCCACTTGCTACCCAAACAAGAACTCATAATTGGAATCTACATTTCAACAATTCTCATGGAAATCATCATTAGACAATTACTTTTTTTCCCTTGCTTTTTGCCTTGGATTCCACGTATCCAAACATGCCCTAAGTAGAATTATTATTATTATTTTTTAAAAAAATGAAACGGTTCCTTTTGTGTTGTATTGGAAAGAAAAAGTGATGCAGGACACATGATTTAATGTTAGCATGCAACGTGGACATCATGAAAAAGTCCATAAAGTAATTCAATTTTAAAAAAATGTTAACCCACCAAGTAATTAAGAGTAAACAATAGAAAATAAAATCTAATTTAACCTAAATCACATGCCCGCATGCTAAGAAATCACATAAATCAATTAAAACTAGGCTCGATGGAAGGATAAAACTTTCAATTTAGCATAGACACATTCCACACTCAAGGGACAAATTTGTAGGTTTTATAATTAGGGTTAGGAAGGGGGAAATCTAAAATTTGAAAAATTAGTGTTCATGGAAATTGGGGATTTTGGAATTTGGGTTTTTGGAATTTGGGAAAAATAGTAAATTGAAGATCTAGGGTTTAGAAGGTTGTGATGGAAGGGAAAAGGAGAAGACAAGAGAAGAAGAAGAAGAATACCTTTCGAAGAAGAGAAAGAGAATGTAACTTGGCGAATCCACCACCAAACAAGCTTCTACCATTCCACAATTTAATTGGAATTGAGGGTTTCTCAAAAAAAAAAAAAAAAAAAAAAAAAAAAAAAAAAAAAAAAAAAAAAAAAAAAAAAAAAAAAAACTAGAAAATAAGGAGAAAATTCATTTACACAAGACAGCTTCTCTCTTCTTCTTTTTTTCTTCTCAAATCTCCACTAGGTTGGAACTCCACCCCCTGTGCTTTTAAAATTAAAAATCCAGTATAATTACAACTATGTCACTCACTTAAGTGAAGTAGCCCATCATCCAAAATAAAATAACTAAAACAATTATTATCAATCTCAACCATCAAATAACTCCTAAAAATAACAAGGAAAAAAAAAAAAATATATATATATATATATATATATATATATATATATAAAGAAAGAAAGAAAGATCAGAGTCCAAGGGGCCCGGATCTCAAAGATCTGGTAGCCCAATGGCCTGATCAACAAGATCCAATGGTTAGATCGACACGAAATAAAAATCATATGACTAAAATGATCTTCTAAGCAGCTCACATGCATCATCCCAAAGAGGGGTCTTCTTTATGCACGTCCAATGCATGTGGAGTCTTCAAAATGGCCCGTCGGGCCCCATACGGAACTCGTCTCCATCCAAAAAGAAAGTTGCGCTGATGTGGGTAGTCGTCTCCGTCTCTGGTACACCCGAGTAGGTCCTCTGATGTCCCCATCAAAAAGTTCTTTCATATCCACATGAGTACCACTTCATGATTTATGGAAATTCTTCCAAAGAATTATTTTCCTGCAACCCAAACCAAACGCGGCCAAATTTCTTCCACCCAGTTCGCCAATATCCTACAGAAACAGATAGAGCACCCATTTTATCACATTAGCATAACTCCATTCAATCTCTACCAGCCCTAACAGCACATTGACCAACTCCTTAACCCCAGTCCATAGGCCCGCCACTTTGCATAGCATCAGCAGAATTCATTTCCCAAACCAGGCTAGAGAACACTCTACAGAGTACAGATTCCTCCCTCCTTGTTTCAAATGATGCCCCCCAATCCCAATAGGGCAAGTTGCCATGACAGCCCATATTGGAATTTTAGTTTCAGAGAACCACTTGGCCGAGCACAAAATCTACCTCAATCTTCAATAATCTGCATCCAGCCCCTTCTAAGGACAACCCGTCACACTCCCACAAAACTTCGTACAAAATATGCCCAAAGAAATGAGGCTCAATCTCTATTGCTTCACTTGGGCCCTAAGTTTTATTCCTGAAGCAGCATTTATTATTCTTTCCATACATACCATAACATCATGCAAGCAAAGATTCATAAGATGTATGAAGCATCAACAAAGCCACCCCAAAACTCTATCATGAATGAAACCCTAGGGAAGCAAAACCAAACTTCCAACCTTCCATGAAGTTAGCCAAAATATGAAGCATCAACCAATCCAAATTAACTACTCCCAAAACCTCAACCATGAATGAACAACACAGGAAAAATAATCAACCAACCCAAAGTTCATCAAATACAACTTGCAGCCATTATGGATGTTTTGGACTTCAGCCTTCACATTTGCTGATTGAAGGCATGAAAATGAAATGCCCAATATATGCTTTAGCTGAAAACACTCAACACTGAGACCCATGAGGCTCAAACTCAACTCTAAACTGTTTTCAGCAATAAATTCCTATGCAAGAACATGCAGAGAACATTTGGAGATGCTAATATTCAGCAGCAACCCCCTGTATGTATCTATGACCCAAACGATGGAAGTATAGTGAAAAAGCATAAAGAACCAGAGGTTCATAAAATCTACCCTACCATTAAGCTGGTAGACTTTTTGAATGCCATGACTAAAAATGTGAGAGGCAAAAGAAACTACAATATGACCATGAAATTTACCAAAATTTTGTTATGGGAGCTAATGATTTAGGATGATCCAATCATCCAGTGGGAGACCACAAAGTGATCCCAATGTTTGCTGATTGACAACTGGGCCAATCGAACTTCAGAGCAGACCCATATCAGACTGATCTAAGGGTCCCAACCATCTAACCATCCGGATCGCAGACATGATGCATATGTTGGACCAGACCAAAGGTCCAAATAAAAATTCCACAAGACCATCGTGCTTATTACTTAACTTCTGGTTTAAGTTAGTCATGACTTGTTGAACAAGTTTCCTTTAGTATTTTCAGTACCTGTTTTATGGGCAACTTTTCAAGTACTAAATGGTGTTTGACACAAAATGGGTCATGGTTCCAAGTAGGCCTGTACACGAGCCAAGCTCGCTCGGTTAGGCTCGATCTAGCTCGGCTTTTGGCTTGAACAACGACTCGATGCGAGCCAAGCTTCATATGACCCAGCTCATTTTGAAAACGAGCCGAGGTCGAGCAGAGTAGAGCTTGACTCGGCTCGGATCAAAGATGGAGCTTGGCTCGACTCGAATATATATATATATATATATATATATATATATATATATATATTATTTTTATATATTATATTATATTTAAAATAATAAAAGTTAAAGACTTAAAACCCTACCCTACCCATCCGTCCCTTTCTTTCCTTTCATTACCCAACCAGCCACACCCGAGCTCCCCCCCTCTCTCTCTCTCTCTCTCTCTCTCTCTCTCTCTCTCTCTCTCTCTCTCTCAGCCACTCACCCGAGCTTGACTCAGCGTCTGCCCAACTCATCTCAACCGTACGACATATATATATATATATATATATATATATATATATATATATATATATATATATAATGTAATTGAAAACCCCAAATCCCAAAATTGAGATTTGGGGTTTTGAATCTTTGAGGGGTTGCGTTGGGTGTGGGTGTTGGGTCGGGTTGGGTTCTGAGTTGGGTCAAGTGTGGGTGTTGGGAGAAGGCTCGACTCGACTCGAGGTAAGCTCGAGTCGACTCGATCTACTAGCTCGCCTCGAAAGTTTTGGCAAACAAGCCTAGCTCCAATGGTAAGCTCAAGGGCGAGCTCAAGCTCGAGGAGAGCACGGACAAGTCAAGCCAAGCTTGGCCCACCACGACTCGACTTGGCTCGATGTACAGCCCTAGTTCCAAGCTTATTGAGTTAGCTTTCAAATAAGTCCAAGAGTATGGAACCCCAATAACATTTGAGTAATGCTAATTTACAGAAAGAGTCTATGGTACTGACGGGATTCAAGAATATTTAGTAATTTTTAGGATTACGAACTCAGATGGTTTGGATCAAAAGCATTGGATGGTTAAGATTAAATTAAGGTTTCTTTTGCATCAACAGAAATTGTGTAAAAAATAAAGACTCTTTTATGAATAGTTAATTATGATTCGTTTTGAATGGTTATGATTAAATTAAGGTTTCTTTTCATCCAGGAAAATTGTATCAACATATAAAGACTTTTTCATGAATGGTTAATTATGATTTGATTTGAATATAGTTATTTTAGTATTAGTCGCTTACCAATTTTCAGCATGTGTTGCTTCTATTCCCTTAAAGTATATGTTTCTTTACTCTTTTCTAATTGATTAACTAAAAGATTGTTGGATCTATATCCACAGTCCCCTTCAATCAATTGAAACTTTTTTATGTTATTTTATACTAGAAGGTTCTTTGTGCATACCAGTGTTTTAAATAGCGGTAGCGTGATGCGTAGCGCTTAGCCCTCTATAGCGTGTAGCGTAAATACGTAGCGTGTAGCGTAAGCTACACGATACTTTTATTTTTTTTAATTTAAAAATATAACAAATATAATAAATAGTGATATATATATCAAAATGCCTAAAAGATGATTCATTTTATAAATAATAAGCATGTTCAAAAAAATTATTAGTTATCATTTATCAAAAGCCAATCCACATATATAAGCCAAATTAAATAATTATCACATCAACAACTTTCTAAGCTAACCACTTTAATTAATAATGTCTAATTGAAACCACAAGTCACAATTATGAAAAGATATAAAAATCCCACAGGTTAAAAGTATCAAGTACAATGCAAGTGTTACATTCCTCAACATTAGAAACAAAGAAAACGTGAAAAAAGAATTAAAAAAAAAATAAAACAGTAAAAAAATACATTGTAGCTTACGCTACGGACGCTACGCGCTACATAGCTGTAGCGTACGCTACGACCCCTGTAGAGCGTACACTACAGGGGATTTACGCTATTTGAGACGCTACGTAGCGCTACGGCCACGCTACGCTACGGGCGCTATTTGAAACACTGGTGCATACCAACAGTCCCCTATTTGGTGTGTTCTTCTATTGTGTGGTACTTTTGGAAAAATGTGGAACTTAATCTGGTAAGTACCAGTAATTTAATCTATTCTAGTTCTAGATCTTTAAATCTTGCTGCATCAACTAGTATTTTGTTTGTGCCATTAAAAAATAAAAAAGTATTTTCTTTATCCTGTAAAATTGGTGAGAACATCATAGGACACAAAGATCAAGCCATCTTTCAGACAAAATCTACAAGCATATTGGAGGAACGGATGCATATCGGTAGCTGATCCCATAGAACCGGAGGCTTAACGTGAGAGCAGATGAAGGCGCACCTGAGGCCATAAAAATAGGTGCACCATCACTGCTTGAATCTGATGGATTCCCTTTGATATGAAGCCACAATTAAGGTGCACTTCCAATATGATCTATAATTAAATTGACAAATTGCTCCTGAACCTGATTCCAAGGCGCTGTTAGAGAAAGAAAGAAAAAATAAAAATATGAGTGGGAAAAACAAGAACTTAGTAGTTGGATATTGTTTTGTCCAAATACTTGGCTTCTAACATCCCAGGCAATGAATAAGCCACATGGCAGCCCACGTTAGATGATTCAAAACAATTAATAGGGCATCCCCCTCATTCATAATGAACCCACATTCCTTGGAGATCAAAGTTTCAAAAGAATTCATTTTTCTCTTCGAGATTCTGTTCTACAAAAGCAAGAAATATATCAGATCAAATTTCTAGATTTCCAGCAACAGCCATATGCTAATGCTAGATGATACTGATAGTTGGTGGTGATTAATAAGGTACACCTGAAAAAACCACGCTCCTCTGCTTAGTGATCAATGTGATATCTGACTGGGAGAAGGGCCAAGTTTTCAAGAAGGGAAGAAATCACAGGTTACATCTAATTACTGGAAACAGCAAGGTAAACAAAAATTTGAAAGGATTTGGCATGGCTGAGAGCCAAAACTCATTCTGGGTGTGGTTTGGTCGATAACTCAGTTGTTCATTATCACACCCAGCTTTCACAAAAAATTCCGTGAGAAACAGATGCGTAGGTATTCAACTGGATGAATAGCACATTGCATATGCATATTATTGTGTTTGCCTGTTTATCATAATGCTTTCTGTGTTGGGTGCTTGAGTTTGTAATTGACACTAACCTACGAGAAACTACTTTCTGAAGCATGTTCCGTGTTGCCAGTGCAAGTAGGGACGTCAGTTAAACCCAATTCTTTCGAATGAGGAATCCAGTTCTTTACAAAAAGAAACTGGTTTATTTGCACTCCAGTAAATGGGAACAACAAGGGATTGATAGGGGGTGAAAAGAGATTCCTATAAGTTAACAAGATTTAAGTCAATAAACCAAACACTCCACTTATTATAGAATGAATCTTTTGAAAAAAAGAAAACCATGCACCATAGTTCAGATTATTTTATATGGAATAAGAGAAACGTAAGAACCAAAAAAATCAAAGAGTACAAGCAAGAGAGTTCTAAGGGAATAAAGAAATACCTCATTATGACCCAATTTTAGAAGGTTTGTCCCGAAATTGATGGCAATACTACCAAAAATATTGATGAATGCTCCAATAACCCACTCCCCCATGGATCACAAATATCAAAGAACACTATCTGTAGTTGAAAATTGAGCCTTCCCCTGTGTAGTAACTGACCACTGCATAACATTGAATTAAAGGAACAATTCTCAGGCAACCAAGAAGCATGTTCTGGCCCATTAGTAGAAGGTCAAAGAGCTCCCTTTCAAGCAGATCTTTGCATTTATCTCCAGTGTATTTGGAAAAGAAGACTGTTTGGATACCTGTACACGTATATTAATCATGTCAACCCAAATTACTAATACTAATCTTACTCAAAATCTTAAACTAACATGTTATGAACCATTAAAAATCCACATACAAAATAAGCATCATGAAAGAACTCAAAAGACACAACATGAAACCCATTAGCATGAAAATTGTCCACGATAACAGAAAGAAAAACAAGGAAGACAATCACACACAATTGTCAATGCAACAGAAGGAAAGATGAAGTTAGCTCTTCCATCTTCAACTTTGGCATATTATCAACTCATCTCCAGTTTAGTAGCTGTAGCTTCAACATTAGTTAAGAGAAGCGACAGGAAAACAGGATCAGGTGCAGAAGCGGGAACCGCAACAAAAGATAGAAAACAATCTAATTTAGGGACTGAAGTTTTTGGAATCGTGATATCCTGCCATTGTGGCGTAAGTATGCAAGATCCAAGCCACTTGTCAGATCAGCCCTAGGTTGACCAGTCTGCTCATAAGGTAGGCAGCATGTGCATAAGGATAGTGAACAGTAAAATTCTAACCAGCATCCATATACATTCTAAATGTGACCCATTACATGTTTCGACCAGCCTATTTTTGGGCCATAGCATTGATGCATTGGGCCCTTGTGATGAGTGCCATGTATCTCTCAAATGTGATGGGACTTGTATTGATCCCATTGGCATTTCCCTTTTTTTGTAACAAAAATCTATAGAGATGCACTTGAGCTCCAAAAGACCACATGGGCCGCATGTGTGCAAGAAAAGCTAACAATAGAATTTTTCTATTAACAAGCAGTCTATTCAGCGTAAATGTGGCCCAATTTACAAGTGGACCAGCCTGATTGTTGGGCCTGAGCTTTATAGCAGTGGAACCTGCCCGATGTGGCTTGGATCTCTCATGCTTGAGGGTCCCTTGAAATGGGCCTAGCAAGAATCCGGTAGGCATTTCTCCCATTTTGTTTCACGGTAATCCTTATAGATGACACTTTTCAAGAAACTTATATCCAAGAGGTTGATTAAGGAGAGGGTTTAATGATTGCATAGGGATGCCAAACGTGTTATTGGGCTGCACTAGACATAGTTGGGGCTTCAGGTGAGATTATACTTGTATGAATTCTTGTGTTGGAGAAAATGGATGGGTACGCAGTGTCTTTCCTATTGCAAGAGATAAGATGTGGAACTAGCTGGGTGATCAGGGCTGTTTATGAATGGAATGCTGATGTAGGATGATGGAAACTACCCTAGGATGCAAGATGAGAGATCAATTTATACATTAATTTCAGCAATCAACATGTAAAATAAAAAATAACCACATAATATATTCGAAAATTCAAATTTATAACACGAAAGTCCTATGTTATCACATATGCGGTGCACGAAAATATAAAATAATTCAAGAGTGACCCACTTGGAAGTATGGACTTCCAATCTAATGTGGGCAGTGCAACAACCACGTGGATAGACAAAGATGCAAGCAAAATTCTGATTTGGGGAAAGTTTTACAAAAATTCATATTTTCATTAGGGTTTGTATTCATGGATGGAGAGTTAAGAATGGGGTTTTTAGTGATTATGAAGTTTTGGAGGAAAATCAAAGAGGGAAAACCCCAAACGGAGGCCCACACAAGTCTAGGTAAAGGAGAAGAAAGAGAGGGAGGATTGAGTGGGGTTTTGATGAGTTTAAAAGGTAGTAATGGAAGGGGAAAGAGGAAGAGAAGAGAAGAGAAGAAGAACAATACATTTTGAAGAAGAGAGAGGAACGATGTACCTTGGGGAATCCAACACCAAACAAGCTTTTACCATTCCATAATTCAATTGGAATGGAGGGTTTCTCACAAACCCTAAAACACAAGGAGGAAAATTCATTCACACAAAAGAATTATCTCTTTTTTCTTTCTTCTCAATAACACCACTAGGGAAAGTTTTACAAAAATTCGGATTTTCATTAGGGTTTGTATTCATGGATGGAGAGTTAAGAATGGGGTTTTTAGGGATTATGGAGTTTTGGAGGAAAATCAAAGAGGGAAAACCCCAAACGGAGGCCCACACGAGTCTAGGTAAAGGAGAAGAAAGAGAGGGAGGATTGAGTGGGGTTTTGGTGAGTTTAAAAGGTAGTAATGGAAGGGTAAAGAGGAAAAGAAGAGAAGAGAAGAAGAACAATACATTTTGAAGAAGAGAAAGAAGAACGATGTACCTTGGGGAATCCAACACCAAACAAGCTTTTACCATTCCACAATTCAATTGGAATGGAGGGTTTCTCACAAACCCTAAAACACAAGGAGGAAAATTCATTCATACAAAGCTTTTATAATTAAAAATTCGGAATAATTACAACTATGCAACTTACTTAAGTAAAATGGCCCATCATCCAAAATAAAAAATTAAAACACTTATTATCAATCTCAACCATCAAATAAATCCTTAAAAAAATAATAATAATAAAATAATAAAGCAATACCAGAGTCCAAGGGGCCTAAATTAAGAAGATATGGTAACCCAATGGCCTAATTGACAAGATTCAATGGTCGAATCGACACGAAATAAAAATCATATGACTAAAATGGTCTCTTAAGCAGCCCGCATACATCATCCCAAAGTAGGGTCTTCCTAATGCGTGTCCAATGCATGTGGGGTCTTCAAAATGGCCCGACGGGCCCCATCTGGAACTCGTCTCCCATCCACAAAGAAAGTTGCGCTAATGTGGTGGTCGTCTCCGTCTCTGGTATACCCGAGTAGGTGCTCTGATGTCGCCATCAAATGCCCAGGAAGAACAATTCATTTGGGAGGAGTTGGATAATGTAAGAAATCTATGAACAATTCCATGGTGTGTGGGGGGGAATTTTAATGTAACTTGGTTTTCTTATAAGAGTAGGGTGGAAGTAGTATCTCAAGAAGCACAAGAGAGTTCAATAATGGGTGAGAAGACGTAAGAAGATAGATCTCCCTATAGGTGCAGTGAATTTCACCTGGTTAAACTTCCAAGAGAAGCCGGTTTTCATGATGGTTGATACATTTCTGGTGTTGGTGGAGTGGGAAGAAAGGTTTCTTGGAGTTGTCAAGGAGGTGTTACTCGACCAATGTGTGATCATTGTGCAACCCAACGGGAGACAAGTGTTGAGTCACGGGGCCAATTCTTTCTATTTTGATCTTATAAGGCTACTAGAGGAAGATTTTGTGGGAAAGTCTGAGGATTGATGGATGTCTTGTGAGGTGGAAAGTTAGGTGAGCTACAGACTCATGGTGAAACTCCAAAGGCTTTAAATTAAATTAAATTAAATTTTAAAAAAAATTAAAAATTAAATTAAAAAAAAAAAAAAAACAGAGAGAGAGAGAGATAAAGCAGTGGAATTGGGAGAATCTTGAGGCGGTTTAAGAAGCAAATATGTTAAGAGTTCAGGAGATTGATAGAAAGGAAGTGGAACAAAACATATCCAAGGGAGAAAGAGAATAACGTGATAACCTGAAATGCGAGTTCAAGTGAAAGGCAAAATAGGTGGAAATGAAAGGAGGCAAAGATCCCATGTTATAGGTAAAAGAAGGGATTAAAACACCAAGTTTTCCCAAAATATGATTCTCTTACCATCCCCCAAACGAAAGCCTACCATCCCCCAAACGAAAGCCTATACCCTCCCACACTCTCTCTTTAAGGGACGCCAACGACTTCCACAAGTAAGAAGATCAGTACAAAGATGATGCCTTAGTCCACCACCCTCCTTCCTCTACACCATATTTTCTTGATAGCAACTCCCTCCATCTACACTCCCTCCGAACCAAACCTCCTAACCCATTTCGCCAACAGAGCTATATTCATCTCTTCTAATTTTGAAAATCCCGCTCCACCTCGAACCGTCGGCTTGCAAACTTCTTCCCATTTCATAAGAGATGGAATTTGTATTTCTACCGAACTTCCCACAAAAACTCCATTCTTCATCTCTCCAAAGCATTGATAATAGACTTTGGACACTTGAATAGAGACATGAAATAGACCAGGAGATTTGACATAGAAGCTTTAATCATAATCATTTTCCCACCCAATGATAAGTACCTAGACTGCCACTTTGACATCTTTCTATAACTTTGTCCCACATGTGTTTCGCCAGTCTCCTTATACATAACGGGAGACCCAAATACATTGTTGGAAAAGAGGCTTCCCTACAACCAAATACCTCTGCAAGCTTGAGAACTTTCTCTTTGAAAATGCCTACTCACAAGATCTCACTTGCTATAGCAGTTCTAAGAAAGGGAAAGATTTCCAAAGATATTGGGCTTCTTACATTGCCCTACTCCCAAAAAATCCTACAAGAGGTATCGAGAATTTCTACAAAATCCTCTCTAAATTTCTTTCAACCAAATTCAGAAAAGTGTTAGGAGATGCGATTCCAAAATCGCAAGGGTCGTGATACCAAGAAGGACGACCATGAGTAATTTGTAGGATTGATATCAAGCGTGATACTAGGAAGGACGACCATGAGTAATTTATAGGATTGATATCAAGCACGTTTATGATCTTGTGAATTGGATTTCTTGTATCATATGGTACAAGAATAGGTCTTGGGATGAGAAATAGGTCTTGGGATGAGATGAAGAATGTGGATGCAAGAGTATGTAAGTTGGGTGTTCTTTTTTGCTCTTATCAGTGTTCCAAATACCAATACAGATCTAGGGTAAAAAAATAAATTACTTTTATCGGCAATAATACAGCCCGTATCGCTACCTGAAAAAGACGTGGGTGGAGCTAGTAAGAAAAGACTTAATGACCTATGGTCTAACTGAAATTATGGACCTTGATGGGGTGGAGTGGCATAACAAGATTCATGTAGCCAACCCCAATTAGTTTAAATAAGGCTTAGATGATGATGATGGTGGGTGGTGGTGATGAATACCACCCGTATCACCAAAATATCATTAATATATCGTTAACCCGCCAGTACAAATATTTATTTGTATTGGCAATATCATCAATATTATCGCCAATATAGAGAATATCGTTGATTTTTTTTTTTAATTAAGAAAATAAAATTAACGTTTATTTTAAAAAATAATTATGCCATTTCCTAATTACGGATGCATGCACGTGTGGATTGATGCATTGATGGCTGGATGGAATAGAAGTGTTAAGCATGCATAGATGCATCATGTATGCAATGTTTGTATGTACATAATGGAAGGATGGATGGATGAATAGGTGCATGGATGTATCGTGTATGGTGGGATTGATGGATGCATGGATGTATCTAAAAGACGGCTCGGATGGGTGGAACTGTAAGATCCGACGATCACGATCTTGGGATGTATAATGCACGTCCAATAATCCCCCTAACGACTACAAGAGCAAAGAGGTCTTATCACCCCTCTAATTTTACGGTTAAGATAGCCACGAATTACGATCAATGACTTGATCGTATAAGGGATGGGCCAGATGGCAAAATTTAAGGATACATTATCTCTCTCTCTCTCTCTCTCTCTCTCTCTCTCTCTCTCTCTCTCTCTAATAAGTGACGATTTTTTTATGCGATTAACAAGAGAACCCCTCCCCCTTTTATAGGGAAGGGTCAAGGAGTTTGAATGAGGCCAGACGTTATTAGGTTTCATCCAAATCTCACCATATCCTAATCTCAAGTTCGAAGTTGAATTTAAACCTCAGATTTTGAAATTCATCTTTAAATTACAGAGAGAAAACAAATGGGATAAAAGGAGAGAAATTTGCATGGAACCCACCAACTAGTGGTTGCCCACAAGCGGACCCCGCGAAGCCATGTCCAACATCTCCCACTCAATTACGTTGTGGAATAGGCACATTATAGATTGTCCATCTAACTCGTCCCATAATAACCAAAACCAAAAATTGTGATCAAAAGAATCAGAGGCATGTGACCACTAACTAGCACTCAATAACACAATCTTTGCAATGCATGTACTAGTCCGCATGACCACGCCGGATGGAGTGGACTCCCAATCTGAAATACTCGACTAACATACGCACTTATCCAAGTTATCGAGTCATTCTGAAAACTTGATTTTTCGCAAACATCAATTTGAATCCTTTTAAAGTAATACTATATTATATGTACTTTTAAAAAGAATATTGTTTGCAAAAGTATGCCAAAAACTTGATGTTGCCAATGGATAAATCTTCAAGTGTGTATTAATAATTTTAGAAACTTACTGTATCTATCATGGGATCTTCCCCACTTTGATATGTAATTTGGAATCGATCAAATCGCTTTCCTAACATAACTTAGTCTAACCAATCACAGGCCCTTCGTCATCGTACACTAAATATCGAACACTCAATCTCATCGTCCTATACACAAGAGGAGAATAGCTGATGACACAAAGAGTAACCTACAAAACTCGCTACTCGTCTGTTGCAATGATTAAATCGAATCAAAGCAATTTGTAGGTAAAAGGTCCCTGCACGAATCCCATCGTAAAGTAGACAATACTAGGCATATTTTGGATCTATAATACGCAATTCATCTCACATGAGGTATGACTCATCCTCACAACTTGGCTCTTTATTCAGAGGCCATAACATTGACCTCATGGAAGAGCAATAGAGTGATTATGGCATTCAACTTTATTAGTCTCATCTTCAATCTTTTAAGATTGAAGGCAGATGCGACTCACTCATATCATCATCCTCTATTCCTCATAATTGAGAGTGATTCACACTTCCAAGTCATCAAATGGAACTTTCTATTAGCAGCTCACAAAGTGAACAAGTTCAAGAGGGCTACTTAATGGAGTTCGTGATGAATTTCCTCGTTCCCTTATAGGCAATTCCTTTAAAGCCATTCAATTCAATGCTGCAGCTGCGGGGATCTGGGTATAGATAGAAAATAAATTGGGAGATTCTACAATGTGGACTTGATGAAACTGATTCAACCCCAAGGGACAAATACGACCCTTTTCACTTAGCCAACTTTTCCTCAATTCGCTCCAAGATGGAGTAAATGAAGAGGACTTTGACTTACCCCCAGGGGAAGGCCAAAGTGCAAGGAAGCTCGTCATACTTGCATCCCATCTCCTCCACCAAAGGCTTGACAAAGTCCACATTAACTGCCACCCCTAATAGGGCACTTAATCATGTTCATTTTTTACATGTTTGGTTTTCTTCTTTAATAATTTTTTTCAAGAAAAAATCCATAGGGACATAATTGAGCTCCAACCGACCTTCAACTTAGCTAGCAGTGCACTCAGCCATACCCCAAATCGCCAGTAGCCTCAAAATTCCAAAGGAACAGTTCCATTCCTCTCCGGTCTTGGACAGACAGCAGGGGTTTTTTAACACATTATGCTGGATCTCATTTTTCTTTCCACCCCCAAATCCATACCCAAAGCATTTAACACATGAACTGAAACGTTCCGATATTAATTTGGGCAGAAAAACATCCTACCTACCCAAGCTTTTTCCAAGACATCCAAAACAAAACAGCAACATGAAGACCAAACTCCAGTAAAAGCAACCGAATACACACCGAACAAGGATCGGCAATAGACAATTCCCTGTAAACGAAAAAACTAGCTAAACACTTCAAAAGAGCAGACGAGGAATCCTAAATGCAAAATGGAGATTTTTTTCAGAAAACCTTGAAAGATTTCAATTCAAGGAAATCAAGATATTTGCAAAATTCAATACTTCCTATACTCTCCGCCGCCATGTGTAGGCTCGAACACAGCACAAAGATCGGAATTTCGTTTCGAGAAGATACCGCATTTCCTTCAAATCGAGAATCAACAAAACACCAATCTACAAAGAACGTATGCAACGTAGCACGAATCGAACGGAATTTCGATTTCAAGAAGAATTCAAGAATCTAAAAGCTACCAGAACATCCATCTACGAAGAATGTAAACAAGATTGTAGAATTTACTTACCAGCATCGATCCCGATCTTATTTCTAACAGCATTTGAAGTCGGAAGATCTGAAGAGATTCATAGATCGAGGACCGAGATGATTCAAAAGCGAGAATGGATTGGGATTGAAGAAACGTATTGAAAAGGGCGAGAAAAAAAAAAACCTAATTTTTTATTTCTTTTATTCTTTATTTTGATTTTTCTTCTACTTTTCCAAAAAGGAGGAACAGAAGGCGTGAGGTTTGAGCGTCCGACGCGTTTGAAGTTGGAAAGATCACGTAGGGAGAGACCTACCGACTGCTTCTCCGTCGTCCTCAACCGTTAATCATGAGTGCATTTTAAGGGAGGAGTTGATTTAATGCTCTGACGGAGTTTAATAATACATACGCATGCATTGGAAATTGTACACGTGGTATGGTTTTTAAGTAAATCAAGACCATCCAAATCGTTGAAATCAATGTAGATTGGATTATTGTAAGACATTTCTATGTTAAATCTAGACCGTCTCATATTTCTCTTTTTAACGGTCCATTGCATGTATAAAAGTGGGCCAGTGAAAATTAGTTCAGGATAAGTGATGGTTTATGATCTATTAAAGTGGGGTCCACTGTTTGGACGACTTTTTTCAGTTACACGTGTGACACGTGTGCAAATTCTGAGTGCGGGAGTATGAAGTCTCAGGCCCTGAAGATTATTTAAGTTATTCGATTTATGCCGTCTCCTGTGACGTCGTAACGATGTTGGAATGTGTTGGAAATTCAAATGCCTTTGGGCCACTTGCGAGAATAACTGTGACTGGTGTACTTGTGCGTTGATTTGTAAAAATAGGACTAATGATTCGGTGATCCAGACCGTTGATCTCATAGACCTTATCTTGGATAGGGTTGCCAAAAAAAATCTCTGAGATAGAATTACCAATATGAAAATAGACGGTTAATGTAGACTATGCAACAAAGGTGGGGAAAGGAGGGTAAATAGTGGATGGCTGGGATCTTCCTCCCAGAAAGAGTTCCGAATCCACGGTCAGGAAGGTTTCATCGGTGGGTGTCTTTATATGGGGTGGCCCACTCGAGCTTACAACCTGCTTTAATTTTGGGCTCGCACTCTAAAATGAGCTGTAAAAACGGTGCACACATATCACAGTGGGCCCCATGGCACCCAACACCACTAATCTGAGGAAGCGGATTGGCTGGTGTACCACACACCACCGATCTGGCTGGTGTGGGTACGTGTCGCTCGAAGACCAGCGCGGCCGTTCCTCAATCTCGGAGTTGCACGAATTCAAAGGATATCAAAGTTACCTTGCCTCTAAAATGATGTATTTATTATATCCACACCGTTCATCCATTTTTCGAGATCATTTTAAAATACTGATATAGAAATTATTAGTATCCAAATCTTAAGTGGACCACATCACAAATAGCAGTGGTAATAATATTCTTACTGTTAAAACATAACATAGGGCCCGCTATAACATTTATTTTCCATCTAATCTGTTAATAAGGTCACAAAGACATGCATGAAGAGGATAAACAAATATCAATTAATACAAAACTTCTGTGACCTCAATAGGGTTTCAATGGTAGACATTCAATCCCTTACTTCTTTTTGCAGTGTGGTATACTTTATCATTGGATCTCTCTTATTTTTTAGGCTAAAGCCTTACAACAATCTCACTAAATGAAAGGACGGTTTGGATATAACACATACCTCGTGATGGGACCCACAAAACTAGGTGACGTCAACACATTAGCCAGATGGGTGGTGTGTAGTACACCAGCCAATCCGCTTCACTAATCTGGGTGGTGCTGGGGTCAGCACCCAATCCGCTTCCAATTTGGAACATGGGTCATTCCTATCCATCATTAACTTTTCTAATTCATGTTATCTACCGCAAAGAGTGTGGGGCCCACTTACAATCGCGCACGAGGTGGAATCTCGAGTAGCCGTCCCCGTTTCTCCGGATACTTTTCCACGCTTCAACTAGCGAGAGGTTTGCGACAAATCATACCAACGGACCACAGCCAACCTTTGAATCGGTAACATTTCAACGATCTAATCCCTCCATAGAATGCACAGGACGGCGGATTCCTTCCTGCGCTGGGAACCCAGGTGGGGCCTACTGTCATATTTTTGAGAAATCCTTTCCATCCATTCATTTTTTGAGTTCATTTTAACATATGATGCCAAAAATGAACCGTATCCAATGCTCAGGTGAGCCGAAAAAGTGATAATTTAAAGTCTATAATTGAAATATTCAATGGGCCAAAAAAGTTTTGAATCAAGGCATTATTTATGTTTTCAGTTCATACCAGTACAAATGACATTATTAACTGTATAGATGGCATTTAAATTTAAATATCACTGTTGAACTTAGGAAGTTTTTAACAGTGAAAATTTCCCTAACCACCTTTTCCTTTAGTACATCCCACTTGGGTCTTTTATCCTATTTAATTTTGATTTCGTCTACTAAAATAAGCTTACGAAACGGATGAACGGAGTGGATTTCTTAAAAACATCATGGTGGACTCACCTAAGTTTCAAGCGCAGAAACTTCCTGCGAAGGGCTTTGGCAGGAAATCCGCGCCTGGATGCACATGACAAAGGATCGAGGACCCACGCAATAGCTCTTTATTGGAATTTTCAAGCCTTCATTGTTTGATTCTTTTCATGCAGACAGTGACAGTCTCTTCCGTACGGGAGTTGTCTTAGGACGCGGATTTATGCGAAATGCTTTCCACCGTCCTTCGTTTCTTGAGCTTATTTTAAGATATACGGGAGGAAAAGTGGCAATTTAGCTACCACCGTTAAAACATTTATAAGATTACAAAAGTTTTGTAAGAGTAAGGGCTTGTTTGATTTTCCAACTCGGGTAAATACCGTTTAAATATATAATAATTATTTTTTTTATATTTACCTCACTTTATCCTATGTTTGATTTGTAGTTATTCTATGTTTGATTTGACGCTACGTAATTTTGACGTAAAAGGGAGAACACCACAATATTACGTAATTTTACATAAAACGGAGAACACCACAATATATTCGTAAGGCGCAGCGTGATGGGTATCGTTTATCCACACCGTTCATCTACTTTGCTTGATAAATTTATAAAATGAGCCGAAAAACAAAGCATATTGAAAGCTCAAGTGGACCACGCCACCAGAAAAAAGGAATCAAATATTTACCATTAAAAACCTCTTAAGCCCACTGTTTCTTTTTGTGTAAGCCATTTGAGTGCTCAATATGCTTAATTTTTCAGCTCATGTCTTAAAATATTGTGTTAAAATGATTGGACAGAATGAATTTATCATATATATCACCTTGGGTCTACAAATTTAAAATAACTCTTTTAAACCCGTCTCAAGGTAAAAAGTACAGTAAATCTTCAAACTATTTTCAAACAGAGTTAAATGGTAATAATTACCCATTTCAAGGGTATTTACACCGCCACAGCCACTGAAAAAATCAAACACCCCCAGTGATTTCACTTCATTCCCGTGAAAATGAAAGGTTTGGATGGAATATAAATATTAAGGTGGAGCATATATTCCTCCACTGGATCGTCTTGCATGGCTCACTTAAGATTTATATCCAATTCGTTTCATCTTGTATGGCTCACTTGAGATTTGTATCTTAATTTTTTTCGCATGCCTTAAAATTAGCTCCAAAAACAGATGAACAAGTTGGATCTCTCATAAACATCGAGATGGACCCCACCTTGCATCCCCGCGCAGGAACTCCCTGCTAAAGCAATCCACGTCCGTCGTCTTCGCTGTCCACTGTCCACCTAGAGCGGCTTGGGTGGATCCTGAATGTGGAGCCCACCTCAATGTACGTGTCTTGTATCCACACCATTCATCTATTTGGCCAGATCATTTTTGGATAAGAACCCAAAATTTTACAAAATCCAAACCTTAGGTGGACCACAGCACAGACCTAGATGAAAGGACCACAAAAATATCAGTTTGATCCAAAACCTTATGGCTCCACTAAACTTTTAATGGTCAGTCATCACCGTTTCTTACAGCGTGCTCCATCTGATTTTTGGATCTACTTGATTTTTAGATTCATACAATAAAACAATACGGTGAAACAGATGAACGGTGTGGATATAAGACACATTTATCATAATGGCCCATCAGTTACGTATTCACCAAAGCCTCCTCCATATCCCGGTTTGGATCATTGAAGAAGTCCTAATGCTTAAGACAGGTGGTTACGAAATCTAATAAAACTCTTGCTAACCGAGTAGTCACTAAATACTCGAGGACCAATCATGGTCCGAATTCATTTCAAGGCAAAACAGAGCCACCAAAAAAAACCCACGTGGACCATCGGATGGGAGGACATCCACCGTTGATTCAACGTGGCCCACCACCATCCTGATTGGGTGATCACAGTTTTACTCACCGTCCATTTTGCATGCTCTTAAATTTTTGTTCAGATTATCGAGTCACATGAACTATGTACAGTTAACCTCAATTGTTTTTACTTGATTATGGTTTGGTAACTTAGTACCTTAGGTCCGCAAGGAGGTTAGCACCGTTCATTAGCATTTATGAAGGAGGCTAGATTCCTATGTTAGTTGTGCACAATTAGATGATGACTCATCTTACTCATGTTCAGTAGGAAGCAGAATGGCTGAGTCGTTTCAATCCGGCTAGCTCGACTTGTCCGACTCGTTCCGATCCAACTAAACCTGAACTGAATGGGTGAGTCAGTCTAAACCGAGTAAGCTTAGCCCAATCCAAACTCAAACCGAGTCGAGTTCAAGCTACCCAATAACTTGATCCGACTTGACCCAAAACTCGATCCGATTAGACTCGACTCGATTTGAAATCTGACTTGACCCGACTCTCTAACCCTATCCCGACTCGATCCCCACCTCTCTCTCTCCCCCCACCTATCCTCCTCATCTTCCAAGCCCGGCAACCACCCACCACCATCACCCTCCTCCTCTCTATCTCTCCTCTCCACTCCCTCCCTCCCTCATCTCTCAATCCGACTCGATGCCAACTGACTCGGTATTTCTGACTAGATCGGACTTGGTCTGGATCAATTTAGGTCAGACCGAACTCAAATCGAGTTAGGCATGTTGGACTCTCTATCAAGTCGGATCAAGTTCAAATCAGGCCTATTTAAAAACCGAATTGAGTTAAGTCAGCCCTAACTCAGTCCAACTCGACTCGATGCCCAGCTCTAGTCACAGTATTCTCAAACCCAGACGCAGATTAGATACTGATAGGTTGAGTAGCGAGTCAGCCACTGAAATGACGTCACCAAGTTTTGTGAGGCCCACTATGATGTATCTATTGTATCCACACCGTCCATCCATTTTGATATATCATTTTAGGGCATGAGCCAAAGAATGATGCAGATAGAAAGCTATAGCGGATCCATCACAAAAAACAGTGGGGAGAGTGATTCCCACCATTGAAACTATCCTACAGCCCACCCTAATGTTTATTTGAAATCCAACCGGTTCAAAAGTTAAAAAAAGACATGAAATAAGGGAAAACACAAATATCAGCATGACCTAAAACTTTTCTGGCATTTAGAAGTTCTTAACAGTGGATGACACTGTCCCCACTTTTTCTATGCTGGGGTCCAAAGGAGCTTTGGATTTAACTCATTCTTTTGAAATTACCCTAAAACGATTTCTCCGTATGAATGGAAAGTGGGGATACAAAACATACATCATGGTGGGCACATGGAACTTGGTGACGTCACTTCAGTAGCGAGTCTCGCTACTCAACCTGTCATTAGCTAATCCGCGCCCCTCAAACCCTGCCCAATTCAGATTGCTTCGATGGACCACATTCCGACGGTGATGCGCCACACCGTAGTTCCAAAAGAAAACATTAGACCTTGCAGTGATGGTTCACCACCAATTTGGAAATATTTCACATGGCATAAAGTGTAAAGATCCAGACCTTCCAAATCACGAGGCTAATCGTAGATGGAGAATAACCACAAAGTCACACTAATTGGACCATCTCAACCGTCTAATTACTGACAATGAAATGGATGGCTAATAACGTCGTGAGCAATTGTCCAAATTGAATAGGAAAAAAATGGTGAAGATTGTCCAATCATTAGTATTTTTTAAACTCCTCATGTACAATGGGCCCTATGATTTCTATGGTCAGAAATTTCTTGCTTCCGGGAATGGATAGGCTACTCCCCCTGACACCAGCCCCGTGGCTGGTGGTCGGTGCTCTGTGGCCCCACCATGATGTATATGTTTCATCCTTTCCGTTCATCCATTTTTACAGATCATTTTATGGCTTGATCCCAAAAATGAGAGATATATAAATCTCAGTTGGACCACACCACATGAAAACAATATTGATTGGACATCCATCATTAAAATCCTCCTAAGGTCCAATGTACTGTTTATTTGAAATCCAATTGGTTGATTAGGTCATACAGCCCCAGATGAAGGGAAAAAACAAAAATCAGCTTGATCCAAAACTTTTATGGCTGCAAAATGTTTTTTAAAGGTCAACGCTCATTCAACACTATTTCCTGTAATGTGGTCCTCTTAATATTTGGATATAACTCATTTTTTCTCTCATATCGTAAAATGGTCTGTTAAAATAGATGGACGGCATGGATGAAGCACATACATCATGGTAGGTCCCACGGAGCACCGACCACCAGCCATTGGCTGGTGTCAGGGGGAGTAGCCAATCCGTTTCCCTTGCTTCCATGCCACGAACAGTCTACCCATCTAATGTTTGGCTGGTAGCATGTAATAGCTATTGATGCATGAATCTAAAAGCTCACGAGCTACACGTCTCCTTTATGTCGTTGAATTTAATCCATTCAAATGCGGCCACTTTAAGATTCCTGGTCTTAAGATAACATGTAATAGCTCTGAGGCATGAATTTAAAAGCTCAACGACTCCGGAAACGGATTGGCTACTCCCCCTGACAGCATCCATTGGCTGATGGTCGGTGCTATGTGGGCTCCACCATCATGTATGTGTTTCATCCATCATTTTAGTGCTTGATCCAAAACATGAGAGGGATATAAATCTCAGGCGGACCACACCATAGGAAAATAATAGTGATTGGATATCCACCATTAAAATCCTCCTAAAGCCCACCGTACTGTTTATTTGACCTTCAGTCTTTTGATTAGGTCATACAATCCCAAATTAGGAGAAAAAACAAAGATCATATTGATCCAAAACTTTTATGGCTCCAAAACTTTTTTAATGGTAAACCTTCATTTAACATGATTTTTTCTGTGACGTGGTTCACTTGAGATTGGGATATATTTCATTTTTTGTTCTCGTACCGTGAAATGATCTAGAAAAATTGATGGACAGGATGGGCAAAACACATACATCATGGTGGGGCCCACAGAGCACTGGCCACCAGCCATTGGCTGGTGGCAGGGGGAGTAGCCAATCCTACTACACACTATCAATCTGGCTGGTGTGTTGACATCCCAAAGTTCTGTGGGTCTCATCAGGAGTGTGTGGTATATCACAACTGTCTTTCCATCTGGACCACAGTGCAAATACCATTGGGGCCTGTTTGGGAGCGTGGATTTGAAATCCCTGCATTTAAAATCCACCTATTGTTTTTGGCAACTTGGATTCAAATCAATCTTATTTAAAAATTAACTATGCATAATATATTTACAACAGTTGAAATTTAATTACTAAATCAACTTTAATAACAAAGAATGTAATGTTTGAAACAGTAGTTGTAATAAGCCCGCTGAAATATATACTTTGCCTGAAAATAATGAAATTTTGATTCTCAAGTGAGTCACAAGCACAAGATTACGTTGGAGTGACTAGCCAACAATTTTTAATCAATGATTTATATGGACAATGTTTGGACGACATTGATCATTTTTTAAGTAATTATAGTGATGCAATTGATAATTTAATTATTTTGGGATATTATTAGTGGGCCATATTTCCAATAGATTAATAGTCCAATAACATACATATGACACATGCAACTCTGGTAAGAATTTTAGATATACTCCAGGCTTTTATCATGGATAACCCCCCTTACTTTATAGTGCCAAACAATCGGGCCCTTGAAATCCCGATGCCAAAATAACCCTTTAGGAGATTGAATGTCTACCTTTGAAACTCTTATGGTATTATGGGAGTTTTAGATTAATATGATATTTGTTTTTCCTCTTTATCCAGCTCTTTGTAACCTTATAAACAGATTTAATAGAAAATGAACGATATGGTAAGCTTTACTAATGTTTCAATGGTGGAAATCATTATCACTGCTATTATTTGTGGTGTGGCTTAGTTGAGCTTTGGATATGATTCATTTTTTGCATCATAGTTTAAAATGATTTCGAAAAATGGATGAACAGTGTGGATATAATAAATACATCATTTTGGGGCCATTTAACTTTGATGCGCTCGTCTTCTCACAACACGTGCCCACACCATGACGCGGATTAGGAGACGAGAAATTAACGACCGTACGACCCATTTATGTCCCATTTACGAGACAAAGCCCACCTCATTTTCCAGTGCAAGAATAAGCCCCAGCGGTACGGACGACTTGCCAAAGGTCGAAAATGCCCCTTACTTTTACCTTCAACGGATCGGCTGGTGCTCGAAGTCGAGCGCTGACGCTCCTCGAACTCCGAGTTGCGCGAACGGTTCAAAGAGATCAACATTACGTGGGCCCCACAGTTAGGTATTTATTATATCCACAACATTCATCCATATTTCGAGATCATTTCAGAGCATTATCAAAAAGAGAAAATCATATACAAAGATCAACTGGACCACACCACAAAGAGCAGCGGGAAAATCGATTTTCACCGTTAAAATTTTTGTAGGGCCCACTATAATATTTATTTTCCATCCAATCTATTCATAAGGTCACAAAGACCTGGATGAACAGGAAAAACAAATTTCATAATGATCCAAAACTTCTGTGACCCCTAAAAGGGTTTCAATGGTAGACGTTCAATCCTCCACATCCTTTAACGGTGGGGTTCACTTGATAGCTAGATTTGTCTTATTTTTCGTCTCAAGCCTTAATACGAGTTCGCCAAAAAGATGGACGGTTTGGATATAACACATACCTCATAATAGGACCCACAAAAAGCGGTGGGATTACAAAAGCAAAAAAATAAAATAATAATAATAATAATAAATAAATAAATCAGAAGCTTATGGCTACGGAGTTTCTATTGCGACAGATAATAACCGTAGCCATAGCCCTCTACCCTGCCATTTCAGTATGTCCTTTTATATGTATCAAAGGTTTTTCGGTATGTACTTAAATATATCGAAGGTCTTTCAATTAATCGAAAAAGGTCCAGAACTGTCTAGTGAGTTTGCCTCAAAAATAATTTTCGATTAATCGAAAAATGTATTTTACCTTTAGCTACGGATTATAACCGTAGCCATAACTGTAATATGTGTCAAGCTATGAAATTTTTTATTTTTATTTTTTTATTTATTACATGAAGAATTTTATTCTACCTACAATTTTCTAGTACATATTTATATAAATATGTATATATAAGCATATAAAAATTTGTTTATGTCTTTTTCATTTCCTTCTTTATTTATTTAACAAGAATATCTTCTAAACCAAAATTAGTTACTTGATGTACCCTATATGATTTTGGGGTAGGAGAAGCTACTTTAGCCAACTAACCTCGTTATTTTCCAAGACTCCATTAGGTCAATGGTCAAAAATCCATTTCATTCACTTTGCGGTCAATTTCAATTAGTTCGCGGTCAATTTCATTCATTTCATTTACTTCACGGTCATTTCCATGCATTTCAAGGTCAATTCGCTTTACTTCACGGTCATTTCCATGCATTTCACAGTCATTCCCGCTTATTCCGTGTTGATTCACGGTCATTTTGATGCATTTCACGGTGAAGTGTAGCGATTGGACCGTGAAATGCGTGAAAATGACAGTGAAGTGAAGGGGCATGACCGTGAAATGCGTCGAAATGACCGTGACTCAACACGGAATAGGCGGGAATGACCGTAATATGCATGAGAATGACCGTGAAGTGAGGCAATTGGACCGTGAAATGCGCGAAAATGATCGTGAAGTGAAGGGGCATGACCGTGAAATGCGCTGAAATGACCGTGAATCAACACGAAATAGGCGGGAATGACCGTGATTTCCATACATATCACGGTCATTCTCACCTATTTCATGTTGATTCACAATCATTTCGACGCATTTCACCGTCATGCCCCCTTCACTTTATGGTCATTTCCGCGCATTTCACGGTCAATTCGCTTTACTTCACGTCATTTCCATGCATATCACGGTCATTCCTGCCTATTCCGTGTTGATTCACGGTCATTTCGACGCATTTCACGGTCATACCCCTTCACTTCACGGTCAATTCGCTTCACTTCACGGTCATTTCCATGCATTTTACGGTCATTCCCACCTATTCTGTGTTGATTCACGGTCATTTCGACGCATTTCACGGTCATGCCCCTTCACTTCACGGTTATTTCCGCGCATTTCACGGTTATTTCCATGCATATCACGGTCATTCCCACCTATTCCGTGTTGATTTAAGGTCATTTCGGCACATTTCACGGTCATTTCCACGCATTTCACAGTTGATTCACTTTACTTCAGGGTCATTTCCGCACATTTCACGGTCATTTCCGCCAATTTCGTGTTGATTCATGGTTATTTCCACGCACTTCACGGTTAATTCCCTTCACTTCAGGGTCATTTCCACGCATTTCACTGTCGATTCGCTTCACTTCGGGGTCATTTCCGTGCATTTCATGGTCATTCTCGCTAATTCCGTGTTGATTCACAGTCATTTTGGCGCATTTCAAGGTCATGCCCATTCACTTCACGGTCATTTCCGCGTATTTCACGGTCCAATCGCTACACTTCACCATGAAATGCGTCGAAATGACCGTGAATCAACACGGAATAGGCAGGGAATGACCGTGAAATGCATGGAAATGACGTGAAGTAAAGCGAATTGACTGTGAAATGCGCGGAAAGGACCATAAAGTGAAGGGGCATGACGGTGAAATGCGTCGAAATGACCGTGAATTAACATGGAATAGGCGAGAATGACCGTGATATGTATGGAAATCACGGTCATTCCCGCCTATTTCGTGTTGATTCACGGTCGTTTCGGCACATTTCACGGTCATTAGAAATGCGTCGAAATGACTGTGAATCAACACGGAATAGGCAGGAATGACCGTGATAAGTCAAGACAGACATGAAAGAAGGGAAAACATAAATTTTAGCTTCATCAAAAACTTTCGCGGCCCTTAGAAATTTTTAATGGTGGGCGTCACTCTCTCCACTGTTTTCTGTGGTGGGTCCAATCGAGCTTTGGATTTGACTCATTCTTTGGCTTGTACCCTAAATTTATGTCTCCAAAAGGATGGACGGTGTGGATACAACACATACATCATGGTGGGTCCCACAGAACTCAGTGACGTTACTTCAGTAGCGAGTCTGGCTACTCAATAGCTAATCCGTGTCCGAGAATCAAAGGATGTCATAAAACAAAATTTACCAAAATGACCTCGGATATTTCAAGGATATCCTTCCTTTTTATTTTCTTTATTTTTTTAAAAAATCTTTTAGCAATTTTTTAATTTTTTGGTGAACCAAAATAAGCTTGCTTTTAGGAGATGTGCCCTTGCTTTTATTCATGAGATATATGAAGTGACCATAACATGATGATTGGGGCCACTTGAATGCAGATCTAATCCATTCATTCTTTTGTGGCCTATTATTTCAATGAAAATACACTAACTTCGTCCTAATATGAGTTCCTTGTGGCCCAAACAAGCGATAATGTAGTCATTCATTCTCGATTATTTCTTTGTAGTGTGGTCAAGTTGATATGCGAATAAGACTCATTCTTTGGCCCATATTCATTTATGAAATGTTGATTCCAATGGGCCGATTATATTCAATACATATCCAAATAAAAAGATTACATAAAGAAAGTCCAAACACAAAAACTCCATGACTTAGGGTCATTTGGGTAAAAATTCCAATTTCATTAGGCGCATTGGGTGATAACACGATAGAGATGGTGGAACTAGAGCTCAGCTCAGTTCAACCACTAGCTGACCCCAGCTTGAACTCGGCTAGGCTCGGTCTTCGAGCTTGACTGGCTAGCTCAGCTCGATTTGGTGAGCAGCTCGGGCCAGTTCAAGTCGAGTTCACCTATGCAGCATTTTCACAAACACATGGAATGCACCTTCAAATTTTCACAGTATGTAAAACAGCAACATCGGTTTACAAGTATTTCATCAAATACCTTGTAAGCACGTCAAAATGAAGAAAAAAGTGTATTTGTTTTATATATATACCTTCTTGTATTTGTTTTATATATATACCTTCTTTGCCACCGGCCGATGCTTCATTGAGTCATTTCATCAAACACTTGGTGTGCAACATCAATATCAAAGTAACCGAGTCACCGAACTGGTTTGATCCGAGTCGAGTTGAGCTTGGGCAAGCTCGAACTCGGTTCGAAAATTTTTCGAGCTCAAAAAATCAACTCGACTCGGATCAAACTCAATTTCAAACCGAGTCGAGTCAAATGGAGCTTTTTCGAGTCATGTGTGTGTTGTGTGTGTGTGTGAAAGGCCAACCAAGAACCCCACGGCAATTCTCTCACATATCAAATACACCTCGGTTTCCAGGAATAAGGAGGAAAAAAGAGAGACCACTTCAGTGATAGACAGTTTTAATACCCACTAGCTGTGAAATCTGTAACTCATACAGACGATGAAGGACCATAATACAAGTTCCGAGGTGACCAATGTCCAAAAGGGAGAGGAGGTTATCTGCCACAAGGGTTTTTCTGTCATTTTAAATTCAATCCGTAAGGAGATTACGAGAACAGATACAAAAGCAACTGCAATTCGACCATCAGAGAAGTTTAGCCACAAGACACCGACAAAGGCAACTGGGAAGCATGAAGTTGCTGCCATAAATCATTTTATCACGTGCAGCTATCGAAACAAGACGCTCTTAGTCTTCTCCACAACAAGAGAGCATGACAGAGAAAAGAACCGCAAGAGAGCTACCCCAAATAGCTGCCGAACCTGCAAAAGCTTGCAAAACAACCTGCAGCATTTTACATAGAGAACAGAGACCCTTCCCCCAACCAAAATCATCAAAGCTGGACCGTGGTGTTCCATATGGTGCATTTAAAATTCCACATAGCTGTTGAAGCTGCCCAAAGAGAGCTTTTCACAATTTTAATTTGTAAAAACTGACTCAAAGAAACCCAAGCATGCATCCAAAAAAAAGATCAGAAAGGCCAAATCGTAGCCTGCCAAAACATTAACACAATTAAAACCATTTCATCGGGTATATAACAAATTAACTGGCGCACAAGATTATATTGGCAAGTAATGAAAATTTATCAACGACTTGGTAAAGAACCCGTGGTATGGAGAGGCATTGATCTTACAGTAGAAACTAGCCACGAAACATGCATCAAGAATAACACCATACCAAGAACCCAGAACCTCTATAATTAGGCAGCAATAATGGGCATTCAAAGACTAAAAAGACAAAACCCCAAGTTCATGTCAGATCAAGAAGAAGAAGACAGTGAATTTGTTGGAAATATGATGAAGCACTACCATCAGATTCACACATTTAGGTCAATATGATGAAAGAAAAATTGAAGAAGATAATCAGTTGAAAACTCCTAGAAAAAGAATGGTCTCTTTCCCAGACTTTTCACATCTACACTATTCATCACCCTACTTTTGCATCCCAATAGTTTACTACTCACCCAGGACCACCAACACCTATTAAAGATCAACCAATTCTAAAAAGTTTCGGAAGTGAAGTTCGCCTCAAGGAATAATTCCAAGCATTTAGCATCAGGAAATGTCATCCCACAAGGAGAAATATATGTTCAACAGTCACTCTTCCTAGTTCTTGCCCCACACTGAAAGACTGACTGGAGTCCACTAGTTCGTAAGACTTAGTTTCTTTCTTATAAACATCATCCTCCCCTAATACATGCACACAAGCAGATGGAGGCCCTCAAGGTAGATGAACATCCTCATTTGTATGTGAGAAGATACAAGCAGACAAGCATTAGCTGAGGAGAGGCCACCATTCTTCTAACACTCCCCTTATGCATGCTTCACCCATCTATTTCTCATGCTCACAATGCTCACATTAGGACAAGAGTCCAAAAATCAGGCAGATCCAAAACTCAGTCCATCAATCTGAAAATTAGGGTTTTTTTTTTTTTTTTTTTAAAATAAAAATAAAAATTACCTGTATGATCATAACGGCTTCCACAACACCAGCTACACCGGATTGAGACGATGCCTTCTCTATGCAGAGAACCACACCCATCCCTGATTTACAAATGGGAGAAATGAGATCCATACCAAATGACCAGTAGCATGCTTTTTTCCAAGCAGATTCTTGGTTGAAGCATTTCTTCAAACAGTTAAAATACACGTGTAGGCGGCCATGGACAGTAGCGGATATGGCTGCGGCCCAATTTCTGGCCATCAAAAGAGGAAATGAGAGAGAAAGAGAGAATACCTTCGACTTCCTCTGATTTCTTCTATTCTCTTCAACTGTTGGAGAGAGATCGATGAAACTGCGCATCAAAGAGAACGAGGGAGAGAGACATCGAAGAGAGGGAGGGAAATAAGGGAGATCGAGAGGGGGAGGGAGAGGAAGGGAGAGAGATCGAGAGAGTATGAGGGAGAGAGATCGAGGAAGGGAGAGGGAGAAGCGAGACGGAGAGAGATTGAGGAAGGGAGAACGAGAAGAGAGGGAAAGAGAGGAGGGAAATGAAGGGTGCGTGGAGAGATCAAGGATGCGAGAGCGAAAAGAGACGGAAAGAGAGTGAAATATGAAGGGCCCCGGTGGTCAAAATTGGGGGCGCTTTTTTATGGCTGTTGGTGATTCCCATTATCACCGACATTTAGAGACGGCTGCTGATAAAAAAAATGCACCGGTAAATGTTAGTACACTCATTTTTGCACCCTGGTTTGTCAATCACGAGAGTCATTGCGTCATAAAGTTAGTTGAACCATTGGAAAGTGAAGATCGAAGACACAACTGAGCAAAAGCATCAAGGCGGCAAGAACAGGTAAACATGTGGCCTTGGTGACCCGAACCCTAACCCAAAACAAACCCTACACGTCTAGATGATCTTGACCTAATAGGAATAATTAATTGATCATCACTTAGCCTTAGAAATCAAGAAAAACATGATAAACAAGGTTAGAAGAGGTGCGAAACTGCTATGCAAAAGATAGCCCAAAATAGCACTTTTCGATGGGACTTTGGTGGCATCGAGCTGCCATCGAAGCTCTTTTTCGATGACATCGAAGGCTTGCTCGATGACATCAACGAGAGTTAGGGATGTCCAACAACCAACTGGATTATTCTCTAAAATTCTCGATGGCATCGAGGTCCCTTCAATGACATCAATTGAGAGTCAGAAAATGTCCAGCAATCGAACTGGATTTCTCCTTGGAATTCTCGATGACATCAAGGTCCATTTGATGACATCAAAGACCCCTTGATGGCATCGATTGAGATCCAGAGATTGTCCAGCAAGGATTGTGGATTTTCCCCTTGATTTTCTCGATGGCATCAAACCCCTTCGATGACATCGAAGGCTTGATGTTCGACTAAATCGAAGACAGTCGATAAAATCGAAAAATGGTCCAAATATGTCCAGCAAGAAACCATCATATTGTCTAGATTTTTCGATGACACCGAAGAAATCTTCGATGACATTGAACGAGCCATTTTCTGCCCGTTTTTTTTACCGTTGGAGCTCGAACAGTTTATAAAGGGCATTTGGCATTTGGGCTTGATGATAGGTTTTTGGAGCAACCGGAGGTAAGGTGATCCCATATGCATATCGAAGACTTTTAGAATTAGTCACTCATACATGGGCCTAGTTGAATGGATCACTGGAAAAGTAGCCCCCTTCTCGACTTGAAATTTACTTAGCCAAATGCAAAATTTGGTCTTAAAAGTCGGCTAAGTCGTTGAATCAAAGAGGATTTCTAGAACTATTCATATAGATAGGCCTTTCCCCAGACATATGAATGGTTTGGATCACTAAAAAGTAGCCCTATGACTTGAAATCGAACAACTCATTGAAACATGTATGATTTTTAGAATTAGTCACACATACAGTCTTGGTCGAAAGGATCACTGGATAGTAGCCCGCCATATTAAGGATTTGGACAACTGAGTAGAGGCCGGGTTATCCTTTTCGACTAGAAATTTACTTAGCCAAATGCAAAATTTGGTCTTAAAAGTCGGCTAAGTCATTGTAACAAACTAGATTTTTAGAAATAGTCACACACCTACGGGCCTTTCCTCCAGACATATGAATGGTTTGGATAACTAGAAAGTAGCACTCCAACTTAAAATCAGACAAGTCATTGAAACACGTATGATTTTTAGAATTAGTCACTCATATACGGGCCTATTTGAATAGATCACTGGAAAGTAGTCCACTATTTTAAGGATTTTGACAATTGAGTAGAGGATGAGTTACCCCTTCTCAACTTGAAATTTACTTAGCCAAATGCAAAATTTGGTCTTAAAAGTCGGGTAAGTCGTTGAATCAAATAGGATTTCTAGAACTATTCATACAGATATAGGCCTTTCCCCAGACATATGAATGGTTTGGATCACTAAAATGTAGCCCTCTGACTTGAAATCGAACAACTCGTTGAAACATGTATGATTTTTAGAATTAGTCACACACATACAGTCTTAGTCAAAAGGATCACTGGATAGTAGCCCTCCATATTAAGGATTTGGACAATTGAGTAGAGGCCGGGTTATCCCTTTTCGACTATAAATTTACTTAGCCTAATGCAAAATTTGGTCTTAAGAGTCGGCTAAGTCGTTGAATCAAATAGGATTTCTAGAACTATTCATACAAATATATGCCTTTCCCCAGATATATGAATGGTTTGGTTCACTAAAAGCAACCCTCTGATTTGAAATCGGAAAACTTATTGAAACGTGTATGATTTTTAGAATAAGTCATACACATACAGCCTTAGTCGAATGCATCATTGGATATTAGCTCGCCATATTAAGGGTTTGAGCAATTGAGTAGAGGCCGGGTTACCCCTTTTCGACTTGATATTTACTTAGCTAAATGCAAAGTTTGGACTTAAAAGTCGGCTAAGTCGTTGAAATAAATAAGATTTCTAGAACTAGTCACACACATATGGGCCTTTACCCCAGACATAAGAATGATTTTGGATCACTAAAAAGTAGCCCTCTGGCTTGAAATCGGACGGGTCATTGAAACATGTATGATTAAAGAATTAGTTACAAACATACGGGCTTTGTAGAATGGATCACTGGAGAGTAGCCCGCCAAATTAAGGATTTGGACAATTGAGTAAAGGCCAGGTTACCCCTTATCGACTTGAAATTCACTTAGCCAAATGCAAAATTTGGTCTTAAAAGTCGGCTAAGTCGTTAAAACAAATATGATTTTTTGAATTATTCATACAGATACGGGCCTTCCCCACAGACATAAGAATGGTTTGGATCACTAAAAAGTACCCGTCTAACTTCAAATGGGACAAGTCATTCAAACAGGAATGATTTTAAGAATTAGTCACACACATACGGGCCTAGTCGAATGGATCACTGGAGAGTAGCCGCCGATATTAAAGATTTGGACAATAGAATAGAGGTCGGGTTACTCATTTTCGACATGAAATTTGCTTAGCCAAATGCAAAGTTTGGTCTTAAAAGTCAGCCATGTTGTTGAATCAAATAGAATTTCTACAACTATTCATACACATATAGGCCTTCCCCAGACATATGAATGGTTTGGATCACTAAAAAGTAGCCCTCTGTCTTCAAATTGGACAAGTCATTGAAACATGTATGATTTTTACAATTAGCCACAAACATGCAGTCTTACTCAAATGGATCACTAGATAGTAGCCCGACAAATTAAGGATTTGGACAATTGAGTAGAGGTCGGGTTATCCCTTTTCGACTAGAAATTTACTTAGCCAAATGCAAATTTTAGTCTTAAAAGTCGGCAAAGTCGTTGAAACAAATAGAATTTTTAGAACTATTCATACAGATACAGGATATCCCCTCAAACGTAAGAATGATCTGGCTCTCTAAAAAGAAGCCCTCTGACTTCAAATCGGACAAGTCATTCAAACAGGAATGATTTTAACAATTAGTCACAAACATACAGGCCTAGTCAAATGGATCACTGAGAGTAGCCCACCATATTGAATATTTGGACAACAGAATAGAGGTTGGGTTACCCCTTTTCGACTTTAAATTTACTTAGCCAAAGGCAAAGTTTGGTCTTAAAAGTCGGCTATTTCGTTGAAACAAATTGGATTTTTAGAACTAGTTATACGCATACGAACCTTTCCACCAGACATATGAATGATTTGGATCACTAGAAAGTAGCCCTCCTACTTGAAATCGGACAAGTCATTGAAACATGTATGATTTTTAGAATTAGCCACACACATACGAAACCAGTCGAACGAATCACTAGAAAGTAGCCCTCCATGTTAATGATTTCGACAAATGAGTTGAGGTTGGGCTACAACTTCAAATTTTCTTAGTCACTGGAAAGTAGACCTCTATCATAATGATTTGGACAATTGAGAAACGGACGGATTACCCCTTTTCCACTTGATATTTACGTAGCCAAATGCAGAGTTTGGTCTTAAAAGTCGGCTAAGTCGTTGAAACAAATAAGATTTCTAGAACTGGCCACACACATACGGGCCTTCCCCCCAAACATATGAATGGTTTGGATCACTAAAAAGTAGCCCTCTGACTTCAAAATCGGACAAGTCATCGAAACAGGTATAATTTTCAGAACTAGTTACAAACATACGAACTTGATTTTTCGAACTATTCATACAGATACGGGCCTTCGCCGCAGACATAAGAATGGTTTGGATCACTAAAAAGTAGCCCTCTAACTTCAAATTGGACAAGTCACTCAAACAGGAATGATTTTAAGAATTAGTCACACACATACGGGCCTAGTAGAATGCATCACTGGAGAGTAGCCCCCCAAATTAAAGATTTGGACAATAGAATAGAGGTCGGGTTACCCCTTTTCAACTTGAAATTTACTTAGCCAAATGCAAAGTTTGGTCTTAAAAGTAGGCCATGTCGTTGAATCAAATAGGATTTCTAGAATTATTCATACAGATACGGGCCTTCCCCTCAGACAAAAGAATTGTTTGGATCACTAAAAGGTAGCCCTCTGACTTCAAATCGGACCAGTCATTCAAACAGGAATGATTTTAAGAATTAGTCACACACATACGGGCTTAGTCGAATGGATCACTGGAGAGTAGCCCGCCATATTAAAGAAGTGGACAATAGAATAGAGGTCGGGTTACCCCATTTTGACTTGAAATTTACTTAGCGAAATGCAAAGTTTGGTCTTAAAAGTCAGCCATGTCGTTGAATCAAATAGGATTTCTAAAACTATTCATACAGATATAGGCCTTCCCCCAGACCTATGAATGGTTTGTATCACTAAAAAGTAGCCCTAGGACTTGAAATCAGAAAAGTCATTGAAACATGTATGATTTTTAGAATTAGTCACACACATAGAATCTTAGTCGAATGGATCATTGGATAGTAGCCCGCCATGTTAAGGATTTGAGCAATTGTGTAGAGGCCAGGTTATCCCTTTTCGACAAGAAATTTATTTAGCCAAATGCAAAATTTGGTCTTAAAAGTCGGCTAAGTCGTTGAAACAAATTGGATTTTTAGAACTAGTCATACCCATACGGGCCTTTCCTCCAGACATATGAAAGGTTTGGATCACCAGAAAGTAGCCCTCTGACTTGAAATCGGACATGTAATTGAAACAGGTATGATTTTTAGAATTAGCCACACGCATACGGAACCAGTCGAATGGATCATTAGAAAGTAGCTCTCCATGTAATTGATTTCGACAATTGAGTAGAGGCAGGGATACCCTTTTTCGACTTCAAATTTTCTTAGTCACTGCAAAGTAATCCTCTATGATATTGATTTGGACAATTGAGTGGAGGCCAGGTTACCCTTTTTTGACTTGATATGTACTTAGCCAAATGCAAAGTTTGGTCTTAAAAGGCGGCTAATTCGTTGAAACAAATATGATTGCTAGAACTGGTCACACACATACGGGCCTTCCCCCCAGAATGGTTTGGATCAATAAAAAGTAGCCCTCTGACTTGAAATCGAACAAGTAATTGAAACAGGTATGATTTTAAGAATTAGTAACAAACATATGAACTTTGTCGAATGGATCGTTGGCGAGTAGCCCGCTATATTAAGGATTTGGAAAATTGATTAGAGGCCGGGTTACCCCTTATCGACTTGAAATTCACTTAGCCAAATGCAAAGTCTGGTCTTAAAAGTCGGCTAAGTCATTGAAACAAATAAGATTTCTAGAACTGGTCAAATACATACGGGCCTTGCCTTCAGACATATGAATGGTTTGGATCACTAAAAAGTAGCCCTATGACTTGAAATCGAACAAGTCACTGAAACAGGTATGATTTTAAGAAATAGTTACAAACATACGGACTTTGTCGAATAGATCACTAGAGAGTAGCCCACCATATTATCATATTAAGGATTTGGATTGAGTACAGGCCAAGTTACCCCTTATCGACTTGAATTTCACTTAGCCAAATGCAAAATTTGGTCTTAAAAGTCGGCTAAGTCGTTGAAACAAATAGGATTTTTAGAACTATTCATACAGATACAGGCCTTCCCCTAAGACATAAGAATGGTTTGGATGACTAAAAAGAAGCCTTCAAATCGGACAAGTCATTCAAACAGAAGTGACTTTAAGAATTAGTCACACACATACGGGCTTAGTCGAATGGATCAATGGAGAGTAGCCCCCTATATTAAAGATTTGGACAATAGAATAGAGGTTAGGTTACCCCTTTTTGACTTGATATTTACTTAGCCAAATGCAAAGTTTGGTCTTAAAAGTCGGCTAAGTCGTTGAAATAAATAAGATTTCTAGAACTAGTCACACACATATGGGCCTTCCCCCCAGATATATAAATGATTTTGGATCACTAAAAAGTAGCCCTCTGACATGAAATCGGACAAGTCATTGAAACAGGTATGATTATAAGAATTAGTTACAAACATACGGGCTTTGTAGAAAGGATTACTGGAGAGTAGCTCGCCAAATTAAGGATTTTGACAATTGAGTAGAGGCCGGGTTACCCCTTATCGACTTGAAATTCATTTAGCCAAATGCAAAATTTGGTCTTAAAAGTTGGCTAAGTCGTTGAAACAAATATGATTTTTCGAACTATTCATACAGATACGGGCCTTCCTCGCAAACATAAGAATGGTTTGGATCACCAAAAAAGTACCCCTCTAACTTCAAATCGGACAAGTCATTCAAACAGGAATGATTTTAAGAATTAGTCACACACATACGGGCCTAGTCGAATGGATCACTTGAGAGTAGCCCGCCATTTTAAAGATTCGGACAATAGAATAGAGGTCAGGTTACCCCTTTTCGACTTGAAATTTACTTAGCCAAATGCAAAGTTTGGTCTTAAAAGTAGGCCATGTCATTGAATCAAATACGATTTCTAGAACTATTCATACAGATACAGGGCTTCCCCTCAGACATAAGAATTGTTTGGATCACTAAAAGGTAGCCCTCTGACTTCAAATCTGACAAGTCATTCAAACAGGAAAGATTTTAAGAATTAGTCACACACATACGGGCCTATTTGAATGTATCACTGGAGAGTAGCCCGCCATATTAAAGATTTGGACAATAGAATAGAGGTCGGGTTACCCTTTTTTGACTTGAAATTTACTTAGCCGAATGCAAAGTTTTTTAAAAGTCAACCATGTCGTTGAATCAAATAGGATTTCTAGAACTATTCATATAGATATAGGCCTTCCCCCAGACCTATGAATGGTTTGGAGCATTAAAAAGTAGCCCTAGGACCTGAAATCAGACAAGTTATTGAAACATGTATGATTTTTAGAATTAGTCACACACAGTCTTAGTCGAATGGTGGATAGTAGCCCGCCATATTAAGGATTTGAGCAATTGAGTAGAGGCCGGGTAATCCCTTTTAGACAAGAAATTTATTTAGCCAAATGTAAAATTTGGTTTTAAAAGTCAGCTAAGTCGTTGAAACAAATTGGATTTTCAGAACTAGTCATACACATAACGGCCTTTCCACCAGACATATGAAAGGTTTGGATCACTAGAAAGTAGCCCTTTGACTTCAAAAATCGGACATGTCATTCAAACAAGTATGATTTATAGAGTTAGCCACACGCATACAGAACCAGTCGAATGGATCACTAGAAAGTAGCCCTCCATGTAATTGATTTCGACAATTGAGTAGAGGTTGGGCTACCCTTTTTCGACTTCAAATTTTCTTAGTCACAGCAAAGTAATCCCCTATTATAATGATTTTGACAATTGAGTAGAGGCCAGGTTACCCCTTTTCGACTTGATATTTACTTAGCCAAATGTAAAGTTTGGTCTTAAAAGTCGGCTAATTTGTTGAAACAAATATGATTTCTAAAACTGGTCACACACATATGCGCCGTCACCCTAGACATATGAATGGTTTGAATTAATAAAGAGTAGCCCTCTGACTTGAAATCGGACAAGTCATTGAAACAGGTATGATTTTAAGAATTAGTAACAAACATACGAACTTTGTCGAATAGATCACTGGAGAGTAGCCCGCTATATTAAGGATTTGGACAATTGAGTAGAGGCCGGGTTACCCCTTATCGACTTGAAATTCACTTAGCCAAATGAAAATTTTGGTCTTAAAAGTCGGATAAGTCGTTGAAAGAAAGGGGATTTTTAAAACTATTCATACAGACACGGGCCTTCCCCTCAGACAAAAGAATGGTTTGTATCAGTAAAAAAAAGCCCTATGACTTCAAATTGGACAAGTCATTCAAACAGGAGTGACTTTAAGAATTAGTCACACACATACGGGCCTAGTCGAATGGATCAATGGAGAGTAGCCCGCCATATTAAAGATTTGCACAATAGAATAGAGGTCGGGTTACCCCTTTTAGACTTGAAATTTACTTGGCCAAATGCAAAGTTTGGTCATAAAAGTCGGCTATGTCGGTGAAACAAATTCAATTTTTAGAAATAGTCATACACATATGGGCCTTTCCACTGGACATATAAATGATTTGGATCACTAGAAAGTAGCCCTCCTACTTGTAATCGGACAAGTCATTGAAATAAGTATGACTTTTGGAATTAGCCACACACATACGAAACCAGTGAACGAATCACTAGAAAGTAGCCCTCCATGATAATTATTTCGACAATTGAGTAGAGGTCGGGCTACGACTTCAAATTTTCATAGTCACAGGAAAGTAGACCGCTATCATAATGATTTGGACAATTGAGTAAAGGACGGCATACCCCTTTTCCACTTGATATTTATTTAGCCAAATGCAAAGTTTGGTCTTAAAAGTCGGCTAAGTCGTTGAAACAAATAAGATTTCTAGAATTGGTCACACACATACGGGCCTTCTCCCTAGACATATGAATGGTTTGGATCACTAAAAAGTAGCTCTCAGACTTCAAAATCGACATGTCATTGAAACGAGTATGATTTTAAGAACTAGTTAGAAACATACGAACTTTATCGAATGGATCACTGGATAGTAGCCCGCCATATTAAAGATTTGGACAATTGAATAGAGGCCGGGTTACCCGTTATCGACTTAAGTCGTTAAAACAAATAGGATTTTTAGAACTATTCATACAGATACGGTCCTTTCCTTCAGACATAAGAATGGTTCGGAACAATAATAGGTAGCCCTCTGACTTCAAATCGGACAAGTCATACAAACAGGATGATTTTAAGAATTAGTCATACACATTCGGGCCCAGTCGAATGGATCACTGGAGAGTAGCCCACCATAATAAAAATTTGGACAATAGAATAGAGGTCGGGTTAACCCTTTTCGACTTGAAATTTACTTATCCAAATGCAAAGTTTGGTCTCAAAAGTCGGCCATGTCGTTGAATCAAATAGGATTTCTAAAACTATTCATACAAATATAGGCTTTCCCCAGACATATAAATGGTTTGGATCACGAAAAAGTAGCTGTCTGACTTGAAATCGGACAAGTCATAGAAATATGTATGATTTTTAGAATTAGCCACACACTTACAGTCTTAGTCGAATGGATCACTGGATAGTAGCCCAACATATTAAGGATTTGAACAATTGAGTAGAGGTCGGGTTATCCCTTTTCGACTAGAAATATACTTAGGCAAATGCAAAATTTGGACTAAAAAGTCGGTCAAGTCATTGAAACAAATTGGATTCTTATAACTAGTAATACACATACGGGCCTTTCCCCCAGTCATATGAATGGTTTAGATCACAAGAAAGTATCGCTCTGACTTGAAATCAGACAAGTCATTGAAACATGTATGATTTTTAGAATTAGTAACACATATACGGGCCGAGTCGTATGGATCACTGGAAAGTAGCAGGCTACATTAAGGATTTGGACAATTGAGCAGAGGCCGATTTACCCCTTTTCGACTTGAAGTGTACTTAGCCAAATGCAAAATTCGGTCTTCAGAGTCAGCTAAGTCGTTAAATCAAATAGGATTTCTAAAACTACTCATACAGATATAAGCCTTTCCCCAGACCTATGAATGGTTTGGATCACTAAAAAGCAACCCTCTGACTTGAAATCGGACAAGTCATCGAAAATTGTATGATTTTTAGAATTACTCACACACATACGGTCTTAGTCGAATGCATCACTGGATAGTAGCCCGCCATATTAAGGATTTGAGCAATTGAGTAGAGGCCGGGTTACCCTTTTTCGACTTGATATTTACTTAGCCAAATGCAAAGTTTGGTCTTAAAAGTCGGCTAAGTCGTTGAAACAAATAAGATTACTAGAACTAGTCACACACATATGGACCTTCCCCCTTGACATATGAATGATTTTGGATCGCTAAAAAGTAGCCCTCTGACTTAAAATCGGACAAGTCATTGAAACAAGTATGATTATAAGAATTAGTTAAAAACATATGGACTTTGAATAATGGATCACGGGAAAGTAGCCCGCCAAATTAAGGATTTTAACAACTGAGTAGAGGCCGGCTTACCTCTTATCGACTTCAAATTCACTTAGCCAAATGCAAAATTTGGCCTTAAAAGTCGGCTAAGTCGTTGAAACAAATATGATTTTTCGAACTATTCATACAGATATGGGCCTTCCCCGCGGACATAAGAATGGTCTGGATCACTAAAAAGTAGCCCTCTAACTTCAAATCCGACAAGTCATTCAAACAGGAATGATTTAAGAATTAGTCACACACATACGGGCCTAGTCGAATGGATCACTTGAGAGTAACCCGCCATATTAAAGATTTGGACAATAGAATAGAGGTCGAGTTACCCCTTTTCGACTTGAAATTTACTTTGCCAAATGCAAAGTTTGGTCTTAAAAGTAGGCCATGTCCTTGAATGACATAGGATTTCTAGAACTATTCATACAGATACGGGCTTCGCCTCAGACATAAGAATTGTTTGGATCATTAAAAGGTAGCCCTCTGACTACAAATCGGACAAGTCATTCAAACTGGAATGATTTTAAGAATTAGTCACACACATACGGGCCTAGTCGAATGGATCACTGGAGAGCAGCCCGCCATATTAAAGATTTGGACAATAGAATAGAGTTCGGCTTACCCCTTTTGGACTTGAAATTTACTTAGCCAAATGAAAACTTTGGTCTTAAAAGTCGGCCATGTCGTTGAATCAAATAGGAGTTCTAACACTATTCATACAGATATAGGCCTTCCCCCAAACCTATGAATGGTTTGGATCACTAAAAAGTAGCCTTAGGACTTGAAATCGGACAAGTCATTGAAACATGTATGATTTTTAGAATTAGTCACACACATACGGTCTTAGTCGAATGGATCATTGGATAGTAGCTCGCCATATTAAGGATTTGAGTAAGTGAGTAGAGGCCAGGTCATCCCTTTCGACAAGAAATTTATTAAGCTAAATGCAAATTTTGGTCTTAAAAGTCACCTAAGTCGTTGAAACAAATCGGATTTTTAGAACTAGTCATACACATACAGGCCATTCCACCAGACATATGAAAGGTAAGGATCACTAGAAAGTAGCCCGCTGACTTGAAATCTGACATGTCATTGAAACAAGTATGATTTTTAGAATTAGCCACACGCATACGGAACCAGTTGAATGGATCACTAGAAAGTAGCCGTCCATGTAATTGATTTCGACAATTGAGTAGATGCCAGACTACCCCTTTTTGACTTTAAATTTTCTTAGTCACAGGAATGTAATCCTCTATCATAATGATTTGGAAAATTGAGTAGAGGTCGGGTTACCCCTTCTTGACTTGATAAAAGTAGGCTAAGTCGTTGAAATAAATAAGATTTCTAGAACAAGTCACACACAACCGGGCCTTCCCCCCAGAAATATGAATGATTTAGATCAATAAAAAGTAGCCCTCTGACTTGAAATCGGAGAAGTCATTGAAACAAGTATGATTATAGGAATTAGTTACAAACATACGGGCTTTGTCGAATGGATCACTGGAGAGTAGCCCACCATATTAAGGATTTGGACAATTAAGTAGAGGCCGGGTTACCCCATATCGACTTGAAATTTACTTAGCCAAATGCAAAATTTGGTCTTAAAAGTCGGCTAAGTCATTGAAACAAATATGATTTTTAGAACTATTTACATAGATACGGGCCTTCCCCACAGACATAAGATTGGTTTGGATCACAAAAAAGTAGCCTTCTAACTTCAAATCGGACAAGTCATTCACACAGGAATTATTTTAAGAATTAGTCACACAGATACAGGACTAGTCGAATGGATCACTGGAGAGTAGCCCGCCATATTAAAGATTTGGACAATAGAATAGAGGTCGGGTTACCCCTTTTCGACTTGAAATTTACTTAGCCAAATGCAAAGCTTGGTCTTAAAAGTAGGTCATGTCGTTGAATCAAATAGGATTTCTAGAACGATTCATACAAATACGGGCCTTCCCCTCAGACATAAGAATGGTTTGGATCACTAAAAGGTAGTCCTTTGACTTCAAATTGGATAGGTCATTCAAACAAGAATGATTTTAAGAATTAGTCACACACATACGGGCCTAGTCGAATGGATCACAGGAGAGTAGCCCCCATATAAAAGATTTGGACAATAGAATAGAGGTCGGGTTAACCCGACTTGAAATTTACTTATCCAAATGCAAAGTTTGGTCTCAAAAGTCGGCCATGTCGTTGAATCAAATAGGATTTCTAAAACTATTCATACAGATATAGGCTTTCCCCAGACATATAAATGGTTTGGATCAATAAAAAGTAGCCGTCTGACTTGAAATCGGACAAGTCATAGAAACATGTATGATTTTTAGAATTAGCCACACACTTACAGTCTTAGTCGAATGGATCATTGGATAGTATCTCGACATATTAAGGATTTGGACAATTGAGTAGAGGTCAGGCCATCCCTTTTCAACTAGAAATATACTTAGCCAAATGCAAAATTTGGACTAAAAAGTCGGTCAAGTCGTTGAAACAAATTGGATTCTTATAACTAGTAATACACATACGGGCCTTTCCCCCAGTCATATGAATGGTTTAGATCACAAGAAAGTATCGCTCTGACTTGAAATCCGACAAGTCATTGAAACATGTATGATTTTTAGAATTAGTAACACATACGGGCCGAGTCGAATGGGTCACTGGAAAGTAGCCCGCTACATTAAGGATTTGGACAATTGAGCAGAGGCCGGTTTACCCCTTTTCGACTTGAAGTTTACTTAGCCAAATGCAAAATTCGGTCTTCAGAGTCAGCTAAGCCGTTAAATCAAATAGGATTTCTAAAACTATTCATACAGATATAGGCCTTTCCCCAGACCTATGAATGGTTTGGATCACTAAAAAGCAACCCTCTGACTTGAAATCGGACAAGTCATCGAAACATGTTTGATTTTTAGACTTAGCCAAATGCAAAGTTTGTCTTAAAGTCGGCTAAGTCGTTGAACAACAAATAAGATTACTAGAACTAGTCACATATGGGCCTTCCCCCTTGACATATGAATGATTTTGGATCGCTAAAAAGTAGCCCTCTGACTTAAAATCGGACAAGTCATTGAAACAGGTATGATTATAAGAATTAGTTACAAACATACGGGCTTTGAAGAATGGATCACGGGAAGGTAGCCCGCCAAATTAAGGATTTTGACAACTGAGTAGAGGCCGGCTTACCCCTTATTGACTTCAAATTCACTTAGCCAAATGCAAAATTTGGTCCTAAAAGTCGTCCAAGTCATTGAAACAAATATGATTTTTCAAACTATTCATACAGATACGGGCCTTCCCCGTAGACATAAGAGTGGTCTGGATCACTACAAAGTAGCCCTCTAACTTCAAATCTGACAAGTCATTCAAACAGGAATGATTTAAAGAATTAGTCACACACATACGGGCCTAGTCGAATGGATCACTTGAGAGTAGCCCGCCATATTAAAGATTTGGACAATAAAATAGAGGTCGGGTTACCCCTTTTTGACTTGAAATTTACTTTGCCAAATGCAAAGTTTGGTCTTAAAAGTAGGCCATGTCCTTGAATGACATAGGATTTCTAGAACTATTCATACAGATACGGGGCTTCGCCTCAAACATAAGAATTGTTTGGATCACTAAAAGGTAGCCCTCTGACTACAAATCGGACAAGTCATTCAAACAGGAATGATTTTAAGAATTAGTCACACACATACGGGCCTAGTCGAATGGATCACAGGAGAGCAGCCCGCCATATTAAAGATTTGGTCAATAGAATAGAGGTCGGCTTACCCCTTTTGGACTTGAAATTTACTTAGCCAATTGAAAAGTTTGGTCTTAAAAGTCGGCCATGTCATTGAATCAAATAGAATTTCTAAAACTATTCATACAGATATAGGCCTTCCCCCAAACCTATGAATGGTTTGGATCACTAAAAAGTAGCCTTAGGACTTGAAATCGGACAAGTCATTGAAACATGTATGATTTTTAGAATTAGTCACACACATACGGTCTTAGTCGAATGGATCATTGGATAGTATCTCGCCATATTAAGGATTTGAATAATTGAGTAGAGGCCAGGTCATCCCTTTTTGACAAGAAATTTATTCAACTAAATGCAAAATTTGGTCTTAAAAGTCGGCTAAGTCGTTGAAACAAATCGGATTTTTAGAACTAGTCATACACATACGGGCCTTTCCACCAGACATATGAAAGGTAAGCATCACTAGAAAGTAGCCCGCTGACTTGAAATCTGACATGTCATTGAAACAGGTATAATTTTTAGAATTAGCCACATGCATACGGAACCAGTCGAATGGATCACTAGAAAGTAGCCGTCCATGTAATTGATTTCGACAATTGAGTAGATGCCAGACTACCCCTTTTTGACTTCAAATTTTCTTAGTCACAGGAATGTAATCCTCTATCATAATGATTTGGACAATTGAGTAGAGGTCGGGTTACCCCTTCTCGACTTGATATTTACATAGCCTATTTGGTCTTAAAAGTAGGCTAAGTCGTTGAAATAAATAAGATTTCTAGAACAAGTCACACACAAGTGGGCCTTCCCCCCAGCAATATTAATGATTTAGATCAATAAAAAGTAGCCCTCTAACTTGAAATCGGAGAAATCATTGAAACATGTATGATTATAGGAATTAGTTACAAACATACGGGCTTTGTCGAATGGATCACTGGAGAGTAGCCCGCCATATTAAGGATTTGGACAATTAAGTAGAGGCCGGGTTACCCCATATCGACTTGAAATTTACTTAGCCAAATGCAAAATTTGGTCTTAAAAGTCGGCTAAGTCGTTGAAAGCAGCCTTTTAACTTCAAATCGGACAAGTCATTCACACAGGAATTATTTTAAGAATTAGTCACACACATACATGACTAGTCAATGGATTACTGGAGAGTAGCCCGCCATATTAAAGATTTGGACAATAGAATAGAGGTCGGGTTACCCCTTTTCGACTTGAAATTTACTTAGCCAAATGCAAAGCTTGGTCTTAAAAGTAGGTCATGTTGTTGAATCAAAAGGATTTCTAGAACGATTCATACAAATACAGGCCTTCCCCTCAGACATAAGAATGGTTTGGATCACTAAAAGGTAGTCCTCTGACTTCAAATTGGATATGTCATTCAAACAAGAATGATTTTAAGAATTAGTCACACATATACGGGCTTATTCGAATGTATCATTGGAGAATTAGTCACACACATAAGAATGATTTTAAGAATTAGTCACACACGTTCGAATGCTATATATAAAGATTTGGACAACAGAATAGAGGTCGGGTTACCCCTTTTCGACTTGAAATTAACTTACCCAAATGCAAAGTTTGGTCTTAAAAGTCGGCCATGTCGTTGAATCAAATAGGATTTTTAGAACTATTCATATAGATATAGGTCTTCCCCCAGACATATGAATGGTTTGGATCATTAAAAAGTATCCCTCTTACTTAAATCGTATAAGTCATTGAAATAGGTATGATTATTGGAATTAGTTACAAACATACGG